>CM068746.1:41515596-41800969 GCA_035084275.1 Hydrolagus colliei | reverse complement strand
TTCTCTCTCTCTGTCTGTCTGAGTCTCTCTCTCTGTCTGAGTCTCTCAGTGTCTCTCTCTCTGTCTGTCTGAGTCTCTCAGTGTCTCTCTCTCTGTCTGTCTGAGTCTCTGAGTCTCTCTGTCTGTCTGAGTCTCTCAGTGTCTCTCTCTCTGTCACCCAGACTCTCTCGGTGTCTCTCTCATTCCTTCTCAGTCTCTCAGTGTCTCTCTGTGTCTCGGTCTCTCTCTCTCTGAGTCTCTGGGTTTCTCTCTCTCTCTCTCTCTCAGTCGGTGTATCCCTGTCTCTCTCTCTCTGGTCTCAGTCTCTTTCAGTTTCTCTCTCTCTGTGTCTCACTCTCTGTCTCTCTTTCAGTTTCTCTGTCTCTGCCTCACTCTCCCAGCGACTGTCTCTCTCTGCCTGTCTCAGTCTCTCTCTCTCTGTCTGTCTCTATCTGTGTCTCAGTCTCTCTCTGTCTGTCTCTGTCTCTCTGTGTCTGCGTCTCTTTGTCTGTCTCTCTGTGTGACTCTCTGTCTCTGTGGCTATCTCTCTCTGTGTCTCTGGTCTCTCTCTGTGTCTCTCAGTGTCTCTGTGTGTGTCTCAGTGTCTCTGTGTGTGTCTCTGTCTCCCAGTGTCTGTGTGTGTCTCAGTGTCTTCTCTCTGTGTCTCTCTCTGTGTCCCTGTGTGTCTCTCTGTCTCTCTCTCTCTGTGTCTCAGTGTCTCTGTCGCTCTCTCTGTGTCCCTGTGTGTGTCTGTGTCTGTGTGTGTCTGTGTCTCTCTCTGTGTGTCTGTGTGTCTGTCTCTCTCTGTCTCTGTGTGTCTGTCTCTCTCTCTCTCTGTGTCTCTGTGTGTGTCTCTCTCTCTCTGTGTGTGTCTCTGTCTGTGTCTCTCTGTGTGTGTGTGTCTCTGTGTGTGTGTGTGTGTGTCTCTCTGTGTGTGTGTCTCTCTGTGTGTGTAAGTGTGTCTCTCTGTGTGTGTGTGTCTCTCTCTGTGTGTGTGTGGTCTGTGTGTGTGTGTCTCTCTGTGTGTGTGTGTCTGTGTGTGTGTCTCTCTGTGTGTGTCTCTCTGTGTGTGTGTGTCTCTCTGTGTGTGTGTGTGTCTCTCTGTGTGTGTGTGTGTGTCTCTCTCTGTGTGTGTGTGTCTCTCTCTGTGTGTGTGTGTCTCTCTCTGTGTGTGTGTGTCTCTCTCTGTGTGTGTGTGTCTGTGTGTCTCTCTGTGTGTGTGTGTCTGTGTGTGTGTCTCTCTGTGTGTGTGTGTCTCTGTGTGTGTGTGTGTCTCTCTGTGTGTCTCTGTGTGTGTGTCTCTCTGTGTGTGTGTGTCTCTCTCTCTCTCTCTGTGTGTGTGTGTCTCTCTCGGGGTCAGTCGGTTCCCAGATGTTTTTGAATTCCCAGCGTTCTGTGGTAACCCACCAATAGAGTGACGCGCGCTGCGTCACGTGGGGCTGGAGCTCCAATGGGAGCGCTCGGAACGCCAACCGCGAGCACTCGATACAGTATCCGGGGGGGGAACCAATCAGATCAGCGCATTCACAGCCAGACTGATACACTCACTCACACACACACAGGGACACACAGAGATACTGAGACACACACACACACACAGGGACACACAGAGACACTGAGACACACACAGGAACATAGAGACTCATACACAGGGACACAGAGAGACACACACACACAGGGACACACAGAGAGACACTGAGACACACACACAGGGACACTGAGAGACACTGAGACACACACAGGAACACATAGAGACTCATACACAGGGACACAGAGAGACACACACACACAGGGACACAGAGAGAGACACTGAGACACACACACAGGGACACTGAGAGACACTGAGACACACACACACAGGGACACAGAGAGATACTGAGACACACACACACACAGGGACACAGAGAGGCTCACACACACACACACAGGGACACAGAGAGGCTCACACACACACAGGGACACAGTCACACACACACACACACAGGGACACAGTCACACACACACAGGGACACAGAGAGAGACACAGACACACACACACAGGGACACAGAGAGATACTGAGACACACACACAGAGACACTGAGACACACACACACACACACAGGGACACTGAGACACACACACACACACACAGGGACACAGAGAGGCTCACACACACACACACAGGGACACAGAGAGGCTCACACACACACAGGGACACAGTCACAGAGAGATATACACACACACACACACACACAGGGAGAGTCACAGAGACACATACACGGAGTCACACACACATAGTGTTACACACACACAGGGACAGTCACAGTGACCTGCAGAGTTACTGCCCAGTCCGGAGACGTGACTGTGTGTTGAGAGAGCTCTGGCTGAGTGTGTACTGTCCAGGAGGGAGGGAGGGACAGACGGGAGAGAGGGACAGACGGGAGAGAGGGACAGACGGGAGAGAGGGACAGACAGGAGGGACAATACAGAACATTTCTCAAGGACCACGTGAAGAGCCACCCTGAGCAGAGGAGGGAATTGGGGTTGACCTTCTCAAAGCACATCTCTCAGCACTCTGCAGTTTCCAACCTGACTACAAGGTGGAGATGAGAATACCCCCCTCCTGCAGAAAACTACCAGCTGATGAACTCTTGCAAGACAGATCCCCATGTGTGTTTTACACCAGGCGACTGAGCTTTGTGAGTTGGCGAGGGAGATTTGGGCAGTTGTTCAGCAGTCACCACAGAGATATTGGGATGAGTTCAGTGCGGATTGGGGACCCGGTGGGTTTAGAGGGTCTGAGATTCCAGGGACCCAATTATTGGGGACAGTTTGGGTGGAGGCAGTGAAACCCAATCATCTTCAGGTGGAGATGTGTGAGCTGCAAGCTGGTGACCATTGGTTCCTCGCAAGGCAGAGAGAGAGCGAGAGAGAGCGAGAGATTCATGAGAGAGAAAATAATTCCGAAGGCGATTGTTTTCTTAAATAAAATAACCTTGCACTGAAGATGTGTCCGTGTGTTCGCAAAGCACATGTGTGATGCGAACGCATGTTTTCTGCCAACATATTAAATCCCGAGCATTGTTACAGGCTTGATAGCGGCACCCTTTGCTTGCTGTCTCCCGGCTTGCCACAACTTGGAAGTTGTCATTTGGGCCTCTGGTTCAAGAGAAACCTTTCCCCCAGTCAAGTGTTCACACTAAGACATTTAATGGTCTTCTAAATGTCAAGACAAACAATTAGATTGTTTGTAGATGTGGAGTCCTGTGGCTCAGTGGTTAGAGTTTTTGCCTTTAAAAGCGAGAGACCTGGGTTCAATTTCAGGCAGTAAGGTTCCTTACACCACAAGCCTAATAATAATCCCGAAAAAAAAATATTGGTCATTTCAATCCACAACTGTGTGGGGGACGCTGCCGTGCGCAATTGGCTGCAGCGTTTCACCCACAAATATACAGTCACTTTACGGTATATTCTGTGAAGCGCTTTGAGACGTCTAGAAGATGTGAAAAGCACCATATCAAATGCAAGGATTACTATTATTATCTAGTGTGGATTGTGTGAAAATAGTTTTGTATATTCTTTATATTATTTTGAATTATATATCAGATATTCAACATAACCTTTATTCAAAAGTAACGTTTGTGTTTCTTAGTTTTTGCAATTATTGAATAAAGATTATTTTAAATATATAACAATTGAAAATAATATCAACAATCTAGTTTTCTTACAATCCACTCTAAATCTAAATATTATCCAATTATGTTTTACTTGAAATTGGACATTCCTAGTACAGTATCATTGTTAGATGTAACATTTGGTGAAGTTCCTATGGTTACTGATTAATAAAGAGTGTAAACATGATTGTTCTCTCTCTCTCTCTCTCCGAAGGTCACGATGCCAGATGATTGATGCCCCGAAAAAAGCCACTGAGCCAGGCCAGGAAGCCCCCTCTGCTGATCTTGGAGACTCCTGTGGAGCGTCGGGAGTGTCTGTCAGTGCCCTCGGTGCGGTGTGCAGTACACCCACAGCGGGTCCCCAGTGTGCCAATCAAACAGAGCTCTTCGTTTTTAACTTGGGTAGGTTGGGTTCTATGTTACGCAGCTTGTGAATTCTCTCCCGGACCAGCCTGACGCGAGGGCTGCGTTCTCAGAGGTGCCCTCCTCTGGGCGAGATGTTAAACCGAGGTCCCGTCGACCTTGTTTAGGCGGACGTTAAAGATTCCACCGGCCAATTTGGAAACAGAGAAGGAAGTTTCTCCGGGTGTCCCAGATAAAAGTGGCCGCGCTCCCTCCGTGGCCTTTTGTGGGATATTGTTGTGTGCAAACATGGAGCCAATGTAGGCGATTGTAGCATTTTGCCTGCAAAATATACAGTCAGTCCACTTTACTGTATACTCAGTGGAGCACTTTTCAGGGAAGCGCTTTGAGATTAACTCAACAACGTGATGAGGCACTACTCACACCAAATGCAGAGATTATTATTATTATTGTTGTTCGGAGACGACTGCTCTCCTCACGTCCTAGGCGTGACTGCGCTCCTGTGTTGTGGATTTGTGTAATCTGACATATGCTACCTTTGCAAGGTGACGCCCCAGTTCGAAGCTGGACACACTGCAAAGGGAGGGGCAATGGGAAGACAACCCAAACATGCTGACAAGGCCCCGCGGAAACACCGGAAGTGCGAAAGTAAGCTGAGCTCGGTCTCAAAGCTGGAGAAAGTGAGAAAGCCGCCTGTTGCGTTTGTCCCCTTGACCTTCAGTGGCTGCATGTCGAGGTCCGTCCTTCAGAAGCAGGCGGAGGCTGTGGATGGAGCCCTTTGCTCAACTAGGCCGGGGTTGAAGAAGTCTTTTCTGGAAGGCGACCTTCGAGGATGCGGAGACGATTCTTCCCGCGAGAAAGTTCAGAGATCAGAGATTCCGCGCCAGAAATCCATGGGTATCCCGGTTAGTGAAGGTAGCGTCAATAAGACCGTCCAACACAATCCACTCCTTACTGTTGGAAACGTTTCCGGTGTCAGCCGCCCTTTACATCATCCCAGGTGTTTGACTGGCCCCACTGGGGACAAAGCACCAGTAGTGGATCAGTTGACTTGCTTGTCAGAGGACTCCTTCACTCCGCCACCCGTCAATACTCCCGGAATGGCCTCCCTGACGTCTCCTGGCAACCACAGAGGAAATCTCGATGGATTTGAAGGAGGGACAAGGGAAGTACCTGATGGCGCCAATGGTCAACCAGGAGGGTGGGTGAGTCGGAGCAGGGATTGCGATTTGAGCGGCGGCTTTGCTGGGCGCGCAGATCCCCAATCCATCATCCTGGTGCCGGACACTCCCGAGAAGCAGTACGGACTCAAAGTGACCTGGCGACGGAGGCCGCAAGTCATGCGGTTTCTGCGAGAACGAGGAAAACTGTCAGAAGAAGACGTGCTGATCGGTGTTCAAACGCTCAGGCGTGAACATTCCCGTGGCCGTGAGCGGAGCGGGCCTGGGACCTCTGGGTGTTGATGTTGAATGGCACGTTTGCTCTGCTCTCTCATAGTGTTCGATTGGGCCGCCGTTATGAAGGGTCGTCTGATGAACCACACCGAGGGCTGTTGGATTGCAAACCTCCATTGCAATTGTCTCCTCGAGCGTTTGTTTCTCAATGTACTGTCCGAGCAGAGAGATCCACTGCGAGGAAGCTCAGGTCACTGTGGCGATGACTTTGCTGCCCCAATACGCCTCGGACCAAGATTAATTTAAAAAAATTCAGAGGTTTGATGGAGAGCGAACACTTTTAATTCAGAAATTCATGAAATTCACAATGCTGCCGTTTTTCACTTTGGATAATTGCACTCTATCCAGCCCCCCCCACCCCGTCAGTGGAATGAGTTTGTCTCTCACTCTGTCGGTGATGGGGTTACATGTGGGGGGGGTCAAACGAGGTGGGGGGGGTGGTGGGGGGCGCGTTCAGTCAGTGGGAGTACACAAGTGTGGGGGTCACCAGAGTTCTCATGATGAGAGTAAACGGTTCTGTCATCTGTGTTATAGATTTGTATCCGGGTGAGTAGCTTGCTTTGATACTAGTGTCTGTGCAGATCGATTTGGAGCAAGGACGTGCATTGAACAGCTAAATGTCTGCCTCCCCCCCCCCCACCCCCCCACTCCAGCCTGTGTTGCTATTTGAATGGAAAGGATTACAAATAAAAAGGATTTGTTTGAGGCATTTTCCCTGCATTTTTATCAAGTGGCTTTCTTATTCCAATAAAAAAAAGTGAAATAATCCTTGCAAAAATCTGTGCAAAATATCCTTGCGCTCGGAAAGCGCGATCCGTGCGTCTTAACAAACAAGTGAGCAAATGAGAATGGCTCCGAAATTCTCAAATGTCGAGCTAGTGCCTTTATACCGGTAGTCAATTCTCCCACTCTCCTTCATCCTCCACACCCCCCCCCCCCCCCTCCCCCCCCCCCTCCGCTCTTATCCTACCTGACTGTACAGCGCCTTGGGACGTCCTCTCAACGTGAAAGGCGCTATGTAAGTATTGATTGATTGATTGACTGATTGATTTACAGTATAGCAGCTCACTGCTCTATTTGTTTCTGCCTAAACCATCGTGCGTCCTGTCACGGTTTCCCTATTCTTTTGTAACCTTTTTGCAGTGTGCAAATAATCTGTGTATATAAATTGTATGATATTATTTAAGGGGAACAGGGAAGTCTACCCTTTTAAATGAGTTCTGTAAGATCCCACGTGGCGGCCTGAGTCAGTAAGCTGAGCAGTCTACAGGAATTTGCGACAGTTTGGAGATGGAGAGCTGCCTCATTGACAGTCAGGTAACAAGCAGCCTGCGGAGTAAAATAACAACTTCTCATGGTCACTAACTAGTCTGGTATGTACTGACATGTACAGGGTCCTGTACAGTCAGGGTTGGTTTCATATCTCTTTGCTAGTGTGGTGCAGTATTGATTTGCTGGTTGTTTTGTGTGTGATTGTTCTGTTTTCTTCCCTGTTGTGTTGCTTATATTGCCAGGAGCCAAGATTAGGCTAGATTTTAATAAAGAGCTGCTATTTCAACCGACTGTACCCTCGATTCTCTGTAGGATTCTAGGCAAGAAAAGGATCCGGCACTTTGGAGGGCAGCGGTCAACATCGGAGACCTGCCAGTGCTGGCCATTGGGGTTAACTGGGAATGCCTGTGTCAGAGTCTGTGTGTGACTCTGACTTGGCTGAGTCACCTTTGAAATCGGGACTCACACCGACACGATTAGGAGGAGAGAAGCAGAGCCCTCTTAATACAAAAGCGTTAATAAAGTTCACGCGTACATCAAGGGACGAGAACGCGTCTCAGTCCTCACGGCAGCTCTGTGCAAGACAGTTCCAAGGTGTCTCAGAACCGAAGTTGTAGAGTGTGAGGATGATCACTCAAAGGAGAGGAAATGAATTGACATTTTTTTTGAGAGGCAGCATTTTCATTTAAATACGTAAATGCTTCTCCAGCCATCTTGCGTGTGAGTGCTTCAAGATGTCACCCTCCGAGAAAAAGCTAGATATGCAAGTTTAAGTGGTTCAGTCCAGATTTATATCGGAGGAATAGATGAGGGTGTTTCTCTCTCTTCTGGTGTCCTGGCCGACAATCCCCCAAATAAAATTGGTCACTCATTCGTTGACTGTTTGTGGGATGCTGCTGTGCGTACAGTTGCTTTTGACACAGTCAGAATACACTTTACAATATATAATAATAATAATCCTTGCTTTTGATATAGCGCTTCTCACATCTTACCGACGTCTCAAAGCGCTTCACAGAATGTACTCGGGAGGTCTCCAAGATGTGATCAGACACTATCATTATTATCATATCAGTATCAGCGAATTGGGACATCGTCCAAAGTGTAATTTTGCTGTTGGTGTTGTGTAACTTGGAGGGTCCAAGTCAGATCTGTCTGATGTCACGCGTGAGACCTGTGTTCGAATCCAGGGCCAAACCTTGGGCAGGTTTCCTTACTGCACACACACACACACACACAAGTGCACACGCTTAATGATAATCCCTCCCCAAAAATACACAACAATAAAATTGGTAATTTTCAACGTACGACTGTTTTGTCGCTACCGTGCGCAACTGGCAGCCGCGATTCGCCCACATACAGTCACTTCACTTTACAGTATATTCTGAGATGCGCTTTGAGACGCCGATAAGATGCGAAAAGCTCTATGTCAAATACAAACATTATTATTATTATTATTAGTATTATTGTCGCCTAGTCCTTGCTGGCTGGTGGGGGGGGGGAAAGGGTAGTGACAACGCGCATGCGCGGGTTTTGATTGACAGCTCAGGCGGGGCGGGAGCGATCGGGGGAGAGACCAATCAGGTTACTGAGGAGGGAGTGTGGGGGGTGGGGGGCGTTGCTAGGGGGCGTTGTTAGGGGGCGTTGCTAGGGCCCGGGCGCGAGCGGAAGCTCTGTGTGTGTGAGAGAGAGCGGGAGGGAGGCAGGGCACAGGGCGGCCGCCGCCACCGCCATAGCAACGGCAGTCACGCTCAACATGTCCTACTACAGCGTCAGGTAGGAGCCCGGCCAGCCCCTCACCCCCTACCCCTCCCTCCCTCCCTCCTCACTCACCCCCTCCTCCCTCACCCCCTCACCCCCTCCTCCCTCCCTCACCCCCTCATCTCCCCCCCCTCCCTCACCCCCTCACCCCCTCCTCCCTCCCTCACTCACCCCCTCACCCCCTCCTCCCTCCCTCACTCACCCCCTCATCCCTCCCTCACTCACCCCCTCCCTCACTCACCCCCTCACTCACCCCCTCCCTCACCCCCTCACTCCTCACCCCTCCCTCACTCACCCCCTCATCTCCCCTCCCTCACTCACCCCCTCACTCACCCCCTCCCTCACCCCCTCACTCCTCACCCCTCCCTCACTCACCCCCTCATCTCCCCTCCCTCACTCACCCCCTCACTCACCCCCTCCTCACCCCTCACTCCTCACCCCTCCCTCACTCACCCCCTCATCTCCCCTCCTCACTCACCCCCTCACTCACCCCCTCCCTCACCCCCTCACTCCTCACCCCTCCCTCACTCACCCCCTCATCTCCCCTCCCTCACTCACCCCTCACTCACCCCCTCCCTCACCCCCTCACTCCTCACCCCTCCCTCACTCACCCCCTCATCTCCCCTCCCTCACTCACCCCCTCACTCACCCCCTCCCTCACCCCCTCACTCCTCACCCCTCCCTCACTCACCCCTCCCTCACTCACCCCCTCACTCCTCACCCCTCCCTCACTCACCCCCTCACTCCTCCCTCACTCCCTCACTCACCCCCTCACTCCTCACCCCCTCATCTCCCCTCCCTCACTCACCCCCTCACTCACCCCCTCACTCCTCACCCCTCCCCTCACCCCTCACCCCTCACCCCCTCCTCACTCCCTCCCTCCTCCCTCCCTCCCTCCTCACTCACCCCCTCACCCCCTCCCTCCTCCCTCCCTCCCTCCTCACTCACCCCCTCACCCCCTCCTCCTCCCTCCCTCACCCCCTCCTCACCCCCTCACTCACCCCCTCCTCACTCCCTCCCTCCCTCCTCACTCACCCCTCAACCCCTCCTCCTCCCTCCCTCACCCCCCTCCTCACTCCCTCCCTCCCTCCCTCCCTCCCCCCCTCCCCCCCTCCCTCACCCCCCTTCTCCCTCCCTCACTCCTCACCCCTCCTCCTCCCTCCCTCCCTCACTCACCCCTCCTCCCGCACTCCCTCACTCACCCCTCCTCCCTCCCTCCCTCCCTCCCTCCCTTACCCCCTCCTCCCTCCCTCCCTCCCTCCCTCCCTTACCCCCT
Source organism: Hydrolagus colliei (assembly GCA_035084275.1). Taxonomy (NCBI): domain Eukaryota; kingdom Metazoa; phylum Chordata; class Chondrichthyes; order Chimaeriformes; family Chimaeridae; genus Hydrolagus; species Hydrolagus colliei. The sequence goes on along the minus strand of CM068746.1, from coordinate 41,791,213 downwards.
CCTCCCTCACCCCCTCATCTCCCCGCCCTCACCCCCTCATCTCCCCGCCCTCACCCCCTCATCTCCCCGCCCTCACCCCCTCATCTCCCCTCCCTCACCCCCTCCACCCTCACCCCCCTCATCTCCCGCCCTCACCCCCTCATCTCCCCCTCCCTCACCCCCTCCTCCCTCACCCCCTCATATCATCCCCTCCTCCCTCACCCCCTCATCCCTCCCTCACCTCCCCTCCCTCACCCACTCCCTCGCCCCCCCTTCCTCCCTCACCACTCACCTCCCCTCCCACACCTCCCCTCCCTCACCTCCCCTCCCTCACCCACCACCCACTCAAGGCCTCCCTCACCCACCCTCACCTCCTTCCCTCGCCTACTCAAGGCCTCCCCTCCCTGGCTCCCTCACCTTCCCTCAGCCCCTCCCTCACCCACTCAAGGTCTCCCTCGCACCCCCTCCCTCACTCAAGGCCTCCCGCCACCCACTCCTCCGCTCGAGCCTTGCAGTCCCCCCGGGGGTGGGGGGGGGGGGGTAGAGGAATGTGTCCGTGAGAGGGGGGTGGGGGGCGGTGAGGGGATGGGGTGTGAGAGTGTGAGGGGGGGGGGGGGGGGGTGACGAGGAGGGGAGGTGAGGGGGGGGTGGGAGAGTGTGGGGGGAGGTGTGAGAAGGTGAAGGTGGGGGGGAGTGAGGGGGTGGGGGTGTGTGAGGGGGGAGTGAGGGGGTAGGGGGGTGTGAGGGGGGAGTGAGGGGGTGGGGGTGTGTGTGAGGGGGTGGGGGTGTGTGAGGGGGGAGTGAGGGGGTGGGGTTGAGGGGTGGGGGGGGTGGGGGTGTGTGTGAGTGGGGAGTGAGGGGGTGGGGGGGGGGTGTGAGAGGGTGTGGGTGAGGGTGAGGGGGTGGGGGGAGTGTGAGAGGGTGGGGTTGAGGGGGGTGAGGGGGGAGTGTGAGAGGGTGGGGTGAGGGGGTGAGGGGGTGGGTGTGTGTGAGGGGGGAGTGAGGGGGTGGGGGGAGTGTGAGAGGGTGGGGTGAGGGGTGGAGGGGGGAGTGTGAGAGGGTGGGGTGAGGGGGGTGAGGGGGTGGGTGTGTGTGAGGGGGGAGTGAGGGGGGGGGGAGTGTGAGAGGGTGGGGTGAGGGGTGGAGGGGGGAGTGTGAGAGGGTGGGGGTGAGGGGTTGGGGGGGATGTTCAGTGAGGAGTGTTTGTTGTCTCGGTGAAATGTGTTTTTTTCTCTCCAGAAAGAGAGTTTGAGTGTGGAGGGGGGAGGGGAGTGTGTGTGGGGGTGGGGGTGGAGGGGGGGGAGAATGTGTGTGTGGGGGGGAGAGTGTGTGGGGGGGGGGGGGAGAGTGTGTGGAGAGTGTGTGTGTGGGGGGGGGAGAGTGTGTGTGGAGAGTGTGTGTGTGTGGGGGAGAGTGTGTGTGTGGGGGGGGGAGTGTGTGTGGAGAGTGTGTGTGTGGGGGGGGGGAGTGTGTGTGTGGGGGGGGGGAGTGTGTGTGTGGGGGGGGGAGAGTGTGTGTGGGGGGGGGGAGTGTGTGTGGAGAGTGTGTGTGTGGGGGGGGGAGTGTGTGTGGAGAGTGTGTGGGGGGGGGGCGTGAGTGGGGAGTGTGTGTGCGTGTGGGGAGGGGTGTGGGGGGGGGAGGGGAGTGTGTGTGGAGAGTGTGTGTGTGTGGGGGAGAGTGTGTGTGTGGGGGGGGGGAGTGTGTGTGGAGAGTGTGTGTGTGGGGGGGGGAGTGTGTGTGTGGGGGGGGGGAGTGTGTGTGTGGGGGGGGGAGAGTGTGTGTGGGGGGGGGGAGTGTGTGTGGAGAGTGTGTGTGTGGGGGGGGGAGTGTGTGTGGAGAGTGTGTGGGGGGGGGGGCGTGAGTGGGGAGTGTGTGTGCGTGTGGGGAGGGGTGTGGGGGGGGGAGGGGAGTGTGTGGGGGGAGTGTGTGTGTGGGGTGGGGGTCAGTGTGTGTGGCTGTGAGACTGGGTTTAAAAAACCTTTTGTGTATATGTGTTTTTTCCCCATTGATGGCGAGTTGTGTCTTGTCTTCCCGAGTTCGATGCTGTTTCTTGTTCAGCTTTGGGAAATGGTGTGAGCGGGGGCGTGCTGGGGGGGTAATAAACTGCTCGTTTACTGTCTGTATTTTGGGGAAAACTTTTTTTTGCCAAACTTTAATAATAAATGATCAATACTGCCTGCTTAATTTTTCAAGTTTTTTTTCAATGCGTATCTGGAAAAAAAAAAAAATGAAAATACTTCTTACTAATGATTGAAATTTACATTGGTCTGACTTCCAGATTTTCCATGTACAGTTGAGCGAGAGAGAGGTGGGGGGTGGGGGGGGTGTTGGGGAGATGCACACTGCCCTTCACCGAGCCAGTTTGGAACCGTGGCATCTTGTTTGACTCTCAACTGTCCTTTCTGTTCCACATCTGTGCCATGACCCACTGCCTTCTCCTGCGTCTGTCACATTGCCAGGCTACATCACTGCCTCGCACCACGGAAACCCTCATCCACACATTCATCACATTTAGACTTGACTACGCCAACCACTGCTTGTCAGCCTTCCCAACTCTTTCTTTCCCCCACCGACCCCCAAATGCAGATCATCCAGAACTCTGCAGCTTGTGTCCTCTCCCGCACCAGACTCTGTGACCTCATCACAAAACCAACGCCCGGCTCCAATGGCTTCCCATCCCCCCAGTAGATAGAGTTCAGAATTCTTGTCCTTGCCTTCAATGTCCTCCAATACCTTACTCCTTTCCTACCTCTGCTACTTCTTAACCCCATATCAACCTGTCCAGTCCCTCCACTCAGCAGCTTGTGGCCTGTTTCATGTCCCCCAGCCTTTCTATCCTACCATTGGCCTTCAGCCTTTCTTTACCCGCCCGTTTGGGTAATCTGTGGGTATATCAAATGCAAGGAATATTGTTATTAATTACTCGCTTTGATTTGTTTTAACATAATTATAATCCTTGCATTGTATCTCATCAGAACATCTCATCATGTGTTTCACAGGATTTAACTATAGAGCATTGTGACTGTCAGTTTGTTGGTAAACATGGTAGCCAATTCATGCAAAGGAGAGTGTCCCACAAATAACCATGAAGAGAATGCACAGTTCTCGCTGGGGGAATTAATGCTGGCTAGGTCACCAGGAGAAACACACCTGTTCTCAAATTGTACCATGGGATCTTTAACATCCACCTGAACAGACAGACATTGGACCCTGGTTTAGCGCATCCGTAGAATGTGACTCTATATCAAATGCAAAGCTTATTATGTTTAATTGGAAAGATAATACTAATATTCTCCTAGTACTGTATTGTTCTGTGATTTCAAAAGGTAGCTGATTCAGGCCCAAGAATAGTTTGAAATTCCACCCACAATGACTTACACTCACAATCTTCTAGCCCCTGTGAAAGGGGCTAGAACACAAACTGAGCGAAGCTGAAATGTATTTGTATTTTATGGACTAAGTCACAAATACAATTCTTTAATGACTCTTCTTTTTGAGATCTGAAGCCATTCTTCACAAGTGAAATACAGAGGTGTGTTTTGCGCAGCAGGATAACCTGTCAATTCTGTCTTAGCCAACATGACTGGGTAGCTCAGAAATCTCACCAAATCACTGGGGACTCCTTCAGAATCACTTCACAATCCAATGCAGTATGTTTATTGATTGAGTTTTCATGAATCTTTTTCAACCTGAGGAATGGAAGGAATATTTAGCTGGATATAGCCGATTCTTTATCACAATATATTGGATTTTTCAATTCAAACTAATCTTTAAATGAGTGTTTTCTTGATATCGGATACTTTGTCTGTTTTGTGTGATTGAGGTCTGATCTGTAAGTATTCAGAATCTGGAATTTCCCTGTTCTGGTGCTGGGAATATGGTTTATCTAATGTCTGATAGGGGAGATGAACTTGTGCTACACATGTCATCACATGGCTGACCAGGCAATTTCCCATTTATAAATGAAATCTGGTTTTGCCAGAAGAAAGCGCCAGGCCTCGATTGAATTGTATTTTTACCTGTACCGTGTGCTACCACCTTCGCACATCGCCAGACTTCGCCACTGCCTCATCCCTCAGGCTGCCAAAACCCAAATCCACACATTCGTCACCTCAAGGCTTGACTATGGAAACTCCCTCGTCGTCAGCCTTCCTGATTCTTCCATTCACAAGCTGCAGATCATCTGCCATTGATTGGCAGGTGAGCGGCTTGTGAATTTTTTGGAGCCGCTTCTGAGCTGCAGGCTGTCAATCAGCTCAGCCGCTGCCTCTTGGTCCAATTCTCATCTGATGGGAATGGTAATGAGAGGTAACCACACCTGGGCGCCTCCGTTGGGTGGGAAAGTACTGAACTGTATTTTGCAGTTGTCAGAGATAAATATATTTTTTTACTGATTTCTGTGAATATTTAAATTTTAGCTAGTTAGTTAACATTGCTTCTAGTAAAATAACATTACATAATATTATACGTTCCTGTACTAGTTTGGATTAGGGTCCGTCGATATGGAAATTTTCTGATTTAGATATATCGATGGGCTCATATCGAGATATACCGAAATATCGATATTTTTGGTTTTTTCGTACTGCGCATGCGCGCATTCGGGGCCTATCTCCTCAGGAGGTAAATATGTTTCTCTCTCTGTGTCTCTCACACTCACTCTCTCCATCTCTGTGTTTTTCTGTCTGTGTCTCTCTCCTCTCTCAGATCCCCCCACATATCTATCTATCTGTATATTATCACATCCACCCCGTCTCTGCCCCCCGCCGCCGTCCCTCTCTCCTCCCCCCGCCGTCCCTCTCTCCTCCCCCCCCCCACCGCCGTCCCTCTCTCCCTCTCCCGCCGTCTCTCTCCCCCCCCCACCCGCCATCTCTCTCTCCCTTCCCCCCCAGCCATCTCTTTCCCCCGCTGCCCCCAAGCCATCTCCCCCCCCCCCCCCCCCCCCCCACCCCTTGCATACCTGTATATTGTATTCGAGGACAATGAATACAATATGGCGGCTTTGCACCTCGGTCTGTGCATTGTGTATAGAGATGAGCATTCTGGGTCTTGTAGTTCAGTGTGTGCGCATTCCAATTTTTTCCCTCAATATATCGATTTTTCGATATATCGATATTTTTGAAATGCCTATATCGGCGTATCGATATGAAAATTATATCGGGTTTTAGCAATATATCGATATATCGCCGGACCCTAGTTTGGATTCTATTATGGTTAACCTTTGACACCTCATAAATTGGACAAAATGTCGACTTCTGATGCATCCGGCTTAATTGGCTTCTACTGTCTCCTTTTGATCTTGTCAAGTGATCTGTTGGCCAGTCCTGAGTCAGTTCTTGCTGAGATGTTTAAATGTTATAGCTGGCTGGACTTTATCCTTGTGTTTGTTCAGAGATTCCAACTGTGCTATGACATTCACACGAGTGAAGTAGCTGCATGAGTCAGGCCCGGAGTGTTTTAAGCTGCTTGGTCTCATGAGTTGTTTGAATATTTCAGCACAGTGCAACCAGTTGAAATGTTAAAATGCTGTTGTAAACAATTAAAATAGTACACTGACTTCAGTATCTTATTTGTAGTTGAACTTTGGGATTGACTGTTGTGTTTTAGCACCTTTAAGGCTGGTATTATATCTTGAGTTTGCTAATGCTAATGTCCTCCTGACATGAAAACGCTATACAAATATAATTTTGTTGTTGTAATGTAACATTGCTTAGAAAGGTGTGGAGTCCTACAGCATATTGGTGACAGCATTTGGTTTTGATACCCGGGCAGGGTGAAAAAGGTTATGTCTCCTTATTCTACCCATATCTGTTTACCTGGCAATTGTAGGAACCTGATTGTTAATCAATTGATGGATTGCTTTCTGGAGGTAATAATCCCCCCACCTCCAAAAAATGTGGTGCATAGTAGGGAACGGCGATGTATCGGTTTTTCGATTAAACCCGATATGATTTTCAGATCGGTATGCCGATATGGTGATTCTAAAAAAACCGTTATATCGAGAGATTCGATTTTAAAAATATACATCGTTATATTTTTAATATCGTTCCTGGCAATATATCAATATTGTTGGTATTATCAGTGTAATGCGATCTTTTCCAGCTTACCTTGTCGCCGGCATTGCAACCTCCTAGACCTAGAGCATGGAATGCGCGTACATTCGGTGCGCGCGCACAATTAACGGGCGCGCACATCCGATGCGCGCGCACACTTTACTGTGTATACTCGGCGGGAGTCGTGGCGTCTTAACAAAGTCGCATCGCTGAAAATTGTAGTTTGAAAATTGACCTTTCTCATCATGGGGAAAAGAAGCCCCATATGGGACTACTTTGAAAACAATGCAGTCAGTAATGGTGTGTATAGATGTATAGTTTGCAAGGTCTTGGTTAAGACATCTGATTCGAGCACGAGCAACCTGCGACATCACATTAAGCAGCACCACCCCGCCCAGCACGCTGCCCTCAGAGCGAAATCATTGTCGACAACAGCAGGAAGTCGAACCAGCGCTTCGGAGAAAGCGACAGGTAGTGGGGCCAGTGCAGCTCAAACAATTCCTGCTTTATTTAAAAGGAGAACATTGTACCAGAGAGGGGACAAAAAGTGGCAAAGTATCACGAACGCTGTCACTTTTTGCATAGCAAAGGAGAGCTTGCCAATGGCGAGGGACATTAATTCAGACTTCAGACTACATAAAAATAAGTGGCATTTTGTGGCTGTAAGTGTTATTTTTGTGTGTGAGAGAGTTGTATATTATCACATCCACCCCGTCTCTGCCCCACCATAAATGCGTGCGCGCCATCAATGCACGCGCACTTCGAATGCACGCGCATGCGCAGTATAAAAACTCGATAGATCGGTTTAAGCAGGTATAAGCAAACCGATATATCCATATCCGCAAAAATCCCATATTGCCGTTCCCTAGTGCATAGTCAATTCACTTTACAGTATATTCTGTGAAATGCTTTTGAGTCCCAATACTATGATAGGGCGCTGTATCATATAGATAGATTATTATCACTGATGTTGTTGTGTGCCAGGCCAGCTCCACATAGGAGATACCTGCACCAATTGTATTCTAATTGGTTTTCATAAGAACATAAGAAATGCTAGACAAAAAAAAACCAAGGTCCATTGTGTTCGCCTCCCACCTGTCCTGGTGTACACTATTCCATATTTGGTATCTCCAAAACCCAAACTGGCCCAGGTGCTTGGCATCCTCTACTGTTCTAGTTTAGAGCATCTCATGCCATAGTGGCCCAGTCTAGTTTGGATTTGACTACGGCGAGGTTAGGGGGTCTGAAAGAAAATAGCACTTTTGTAAATAAAGAAAAATATACAGGTAAACCTCTATTTAGGACGGGGTTGCGTTCCTGAAAAACGGTACTCAGCTCGAAATGCAGTTTCCCATGCAGTCCCATTATATAACCTGAGATGCGTTCTTTTTAGAAAATTTTTGGACCTTAAATCCACTAAATAACACACAAAGCACACAAAATAACGCACAAAACACACAAATAACACAAATAGGCAAGAAGGGGTACTTGGGGTAACTGTACAGTATTGTACTTTAATACTGGCAAACTTTAATACAGTCCTATGTTTTGATAATCTGCTTGCACCTGTAGCTGTAACACACCTTGAACTTGCCAGTATATTGTCCATATTCTGTTTTATAGTAGCCACCGTCGATCTAGCTAGCCTTAAAACCCTCCCGATGTCCGTACCTTGTTTGCCAGACTCGATGCGTTTTATCACCTCTTAATTTCGTATTTAAAGTGATGACTTTGCGGGGTTTCTGGCCGCGAGTGGTATTACCGCTGCTCATTTCACTTACTGCTGTCTTTTCCCGACTTGCTAGAAGTAGCGGTAGAGGCTGTAAATCGCTCGAAGTTGCTCGGAAATGTTTGGGAATTACTGTGATACTGATGTGGCGTGGTGTCGTCGCTTCAAAATCAGCTGCTTTTAAACAATGACTTAGCAACATGCTATTGGCCAGTTCAAACACTTGGGACTTGGGACGTCCTCCCGACGTGAAAGGCGCTCTATAAATGTAATTTGTTGTTGTTGTTGTTGGATATACTATATCAGGTGCGAGCGCGATTTACCCACGATTTACACTATGGACTGTGCATATGGACAAAAAGGACGTGGCAAATACGAGTGTGATATTCAAAATATGTACTGCGCATGCGCAAAAAAGAATTTTGTTCAGTAAAACTAAACCAAGTGTCCTATATCGATAAAAAGGTGTTACAAAATTATGTTTGTTCAATCGAAACGTCCTAATTAGAAGCGTCCTAAATCGGGGCTTATCTGTAAGCAACTTAACAACAACAACCAAGACGGGCGGCGTCTCAGAGCGCTTCAACTTAGAACTTCTCTTTCAATAACCCCTGGAAGTATAAAACTTTAGAATGCTATTGTCTCAACACCTCCCATGAACACCGTATATCATTTTCATGAGTAGGATGTATGCTTGAAAAAGGCGTCATTGAATGTTGTGGGGAGTGAGCAGGTTAGATTTGGTGGCTCACTTAGCAAAGAAAATGGCGGCTAAAACCTTGATGGGTCAAAATGGCCTACGTTTGTGCTGGAGCATATTATAATAGTAATAATTCTTGCATTTGGTAAAGTGCCTTATGTTGTCGGGACATCTCAAAGGTCTTCACAGGTATACTGTAAGTGGATTGACTATGTTTTGTGAGCAAGATGTGGCAGTGAGTTTGCACACAGCAGCATCCCACCAAGTGAGTGACGACCAATTTTACTTGGGGGATTTCTCGCCAGGACACTGGGAGAAACTCCCTTCTCTTTTCAAATATTGTAACAGGATTTTTAATGTCATTCACTCAACATGTAATCCGAAAGATGGCATTTTAAAATAATGCTCAAGTAAGATGCAGTGTCTTATCTAAGGTTTTTTCTAGTATGCCAAGCACCTGGGCCATTAATATTTTGGATACTAAATTTCCGTATGGGGGATGGCAGGGTTTGTTTGTAAGTTGTGACGTGTACAGCACAGATGGCCATGTCAACTATTCCATACTTGTGGTTTCTGATGCTTGTGATATTTTTCCATAAGTAGCAAGGGAAAGAAAGTGCTCAAGGGCAGTCATGTGCAGCCTATACTCTCAGCTGGGCACAGGCTATGACACATGGAAGTGGAGGAGAAAAATCAGCTGCCTGCGAAGAGAGCTATGACAAAAACAGCTGCTATTGGTGAGTGTGAATTGTGGTGTATATATTGCTTGGCTGTAGTTGATGTGACAAGAAGTAAGACAGTGGAATCTCAAATGAGTTCTAAGCATAAAGGCACTTCATCACAAACTTATCAAAGCAAAATCATACAGTGCTAATTTCCCCAATCACATGGTTAGTAGTCACTGGCGAATGTCAAACTGAGCAACACAGAAAAGTCCAGGGTTTTAATTGTACAGTAAAAGCCAGTTTATCCGGCACCCTCGGGACCTGGCCAATTCCGGTTATAGCGTATGCCGGATATTCAGCCAAAAATGCAAAAAATACCAACAAAATTTCAATGCATTTTCCCGGATAAATTCCGGTTAATCGAATGCGGACTTTTTTGCGCGATTCTGGTTAAACAGAAGTTGTGGTAGATCGGGTGGCAGATAAACGGGCTTTTACTGTATGTTGTTTATTGATCTAATCCGGTTGGGCCTAGAGTTTGAGACTTAGCATCTCTGAATTCAACAGTTAAAAATCAGCTAGAGTTCCTGCTTGCAATCCTCTTGTTGTGAAAGTCCCTGCTGCCTTATATGACCCCTCTCACAGTCTGCTTCGAACACCAACAACAAAATTACATTTGTAGAGTGCCTTTCATGTGGGGAGGACGTCCTAAGGCGATGAACAGTCAGGGGTCAGAACCTGAGAATGACGGAGAGGTGGGCATTACATTGAAGTGTGGAATAAATTTTCTACTGGAAACATTTTGGAACTTTAAACTGAGATTCGCAGTTACACAGTCCAGCAGTGTTTCTTTCTGCGTTCACTTTTTCCGCTTGGTGTTTGATGCTGATACTCCCCAAAGTCTGTGACCTGTTTCACACCCAAACAAACACAAAGAAAATTACATTTATAGAGTGCCTCTCACATTGGGAGGACGTCCCAGGGACGTACACATTTCAGTGTAAAAACGTGGACTCCTTCCAGGCGGTTTCTTGACAATCTGATCTCTGGTTCACGGTTCCTCTGCTTAGCCTTGTCTTGTTTGCCTGGCTCCATCTGACTTATATTGAAGTCCTGCTTCTGCCAGTTGACTCACATGATCTCTGATGCCAAGATTGGGGAATGGCTGGGCTAAAGGTTTGCAGCTGTGAAGCATACTGGAGAAGCATAGCTCACAGATATGTCCCCATTCACAAGCTAGTTTCTTGTCTGACTTTGGCTTAGAATGGAGAGGCTGAACAACAGCAGAAATTAGAGCTATAGCAGCTGGGGTTACATGAGGTAAATTAAACTGGACTCAACACAATGATACATTCTGTACTGCTGTCGAAACTTCCTGTGCCTTCTGTGAAATGTTCCTATAAGGGGTGTTGTGGCTGAATACTTTGTGAGGCCTGGCACAGATGGAATAGGGAAGTTATGTTAATTGATGGATGAACTAACCCAGGACTGTCGGGACCATATCAGGAGCTGATACACACAGATGGAAGAATTTTGAAAAATGACCTTTGACTTTCAATGGAAGTCCTTTGTGTTTTCTAAATATCTTAATATTTTAATGAATGAACAACTTGTTTAATTGCATTAACAATTGCTCAAATACTGAGCTGTGTTTCTCGCAGGTGTACACCAGTGAACTCCTTCCTAGCTGATTGCATATACAGTAAGTTCAAAGGGAAAGAGACTTTTTTATTGCTAACGTCACAGTAGGGAAATGGAAATCACTACAAGGACGTTATTTTAGTACTTGTTACCAAACCTACATGGAGCAGTATTGGTTTAGAGCAGACATACTGCAAATATTGTTTTGGGGGGTGAATGCACACACTTCTACATTTTATGCATTTGCTTATGTTGAGCCATCTCCTGTCTTGCGGGTATCCTCCGATCAGTTTTGAAAATACAACGGATCATTTCTTTCCAATATGGGCGATCTAAAATATATTTCAACCTTTGCATTGATTTCAGTTGAATCTTATGTTGAACAGTATTTTTCTGCTGGACAGTATCTTTCTGTGCAGATGACACTCAGCTCTGCCTTCCTGCTTCCACCCTTGATTCCAGGACCACACTGTTCTCCAGGTTTTCACTCCAACTTATAGTGGCTGTGTGGAACCTCACAATTTTCTTTGACTGTCAGCTCACCTTCAAACCTTTCACTTGGGTTCTGACCATCTCCACAACGTCAACTGAATATGCTTCTTCCATGTCTCCCATTCAGTCAAAATTTAGTTATGCAGCTGTCACCTCAAGACTTTTCCAATGTCCTGCTCACTATCTGGCCTAGCTCAACTACCCATAAGCTCCAGCCCATTTTCCCCCCTCCCCCCAATCCTTGCTCAGCAGATTAACTTAAAAATTCTCATCCATACCTTGGCCTTGCCCCAACTTGCCTATATGGAAGAGATACCCACTTATTCCATCCACTCCACTAATTGGTTTGCTATGCGCCCATTCCCCATAAGCGTCCAGTTAATTGATCAGATCAATAATAATAATAAATAATAATCCTTGCATTTGATATAGCGCTTTTGATGACTCAAAGCGCTTCACAGAATATATTGTAAAGTGAATTGATTGTATATTTGTGGGCGAAACATGGCAGCCAATTGGGCACGGCAGTGTCCCACAAACAGTCGTGGATTGAAGTGAACAATTTATTCTTTTTTCTTGAGGGATCATTATCAGGCTTGTGGAATAAGGAAACTTGCCCAGATATCTTTCCCTCTTTTCCCCACCATATCACTGAGCTAGTTCATAAGTCCGATATTGGCACTTTTGATCCATTGAGCTGCTGAATTACTGTATTCGATAATATCCTGTCACATTGCTATTTTTCATTCAGAACTCTGCAGCGTGAGTCTTCTCCCGCACCAGGCTGCCCGACCCTATAATAGTCCTTCCATTTGATATAGCACTTTATCACATCTTCATGACATCTCAAAGCATTTCATGGAATATACTATAAAGTTAATTGACTGTTTTGTGGGTGACAAATGGCAGCCCATTGTGCACATATCACCCCCATCCTCCCCCTGTTTTATGTCCCCAGCCTTGCCAGCCCCTTCATTAGCGGTCACGTCTTCAGCCTCTTTGCCCATGCTCTCTTGAACTCCATCCCCCAGTTATTCCACCTCGCCACCTCCCTTTGGAACTCCATCCCACAGTCCCTCTGCCTTACCCTTCCCTTGCCTCATTCAAGAAACATCTCAAACCTTTCCTCTTCGATCATGCCTTCAGTCGCTCTCCTCCAGCTACCCTTGCCATCCTTCAACCCTCCTGATCCCTGACTGTCCAGGCCTTGGGATGTCCTGACTTGCAAGGTGCTACACAAATGTAATTTTTTTATCGTTATTGCTGTTTTCCCATCCCCATCACAGCACGTTCCTTGACAAAGTGGATCCTCCTGTGTTTCTAGAATCTGTTGATGTTGTGTTAAATTAAAGGTATCCATGGTTTCTATATTTAGTGGTGTTGAGTTTGTAAGAGGAGCTGGTGCTGTTTACCTCTTATCCGATTGCTACAAGCCCGTTGATTCTCTGGTGTTGACAGGTATCAGAATAAGGGTGAATGATTTAATGTGTGCTATTTACTGATTGTATTATCTGGAACAAAGGTGCCACTAGCCCATGTTATTTTCCATTTGGAGAGCAGTGAAGACTGCTGTCGCAAGTGTTGAAAATGATATTTACAGGTTGCAATATGAGATGCATGTTTGGAGTTGAGTGTAATAACCCAGTTTGGGGCATCTTTCAAATTCAACAACTTCAACTTGGGTAGTTTAGCATTTGTACGCAGTGGAGAGGGTATTATGGAGGGCGGTGGAGGCGGAGGATGGGTCGGTACAAAAAGAATGCCATTGTGGGAAGAGGTCGGAGGTTTCTAGGACAGAGGTGAAAGTTTGAGGGGGAATCTTCTTCCAGGGCCGGTAGAAGATGGTGGTGGGTTTGGAAGTGGAGGGGGGAGGGATAGAGGTGTTGCAGGAAATGAAAAAATGGTCGGAAATGGCCTTGTCTGTGATGGTGACGCCAGAGACGTTGATGCCTCGGGTGATCACTAGATCGAGAGGATGGCCGTGAGTGTGGGTGGCAGTGTTAATATGAAGGGAGAAGTTGAAAGACGAAAGTAAAGAGGAAAATTCAGAGGAAATGGGGCAGGAGGGGGTGAAATGGTGAAACAGAGGAAAATAGTTGTTTAATTATGTGATTCTAACTGAGGGAAGGAAAAGGGTTTCAATTTTCAAAGACCCCCCTCTTCCCATAAAACATTAATAGATTATATCATGAAAATGTAATTTGGAATTGTTATGATTATGTGAAGTTTGAACAGTTCTTAAATAGATGGGTTCTGTTTGTCTGGGAATGGGAGGTACTTCTGAACACCTGTGAAGCTGCTGCTTTTACCCCTGTTGGACTGGCCTGTACTACACAGGAAAGTGGCTTTTACATCTTACCTGATCATTGCCCACCCGCATTCCCAGTTTTAAAAGAATCTGCCATTTAACGCGCAACTTGCAATGAGGCTTGATTGTATGCTGACCTTCACTGCTTAGCTATAGATGTACCGCAGTCTTTCATCTTTCTCTCTGAGACCTGCTTAGCATTTCAAAGAGAGCTGTGAGATGAAAGAACGTGAACAAAGAATCCCATCAGAACAAAGAAAACTTGCAAAAAAATCTGTTAGATCCAAACTATCTTTCGAGACATTCGTGAGTCGGATTTTGTTTTCAGTTATTATTTCCAACCATGCCAATTAAACTCAAAAATCAGTTCTAACAGGTTAGTCAAGTCCCACCTAAATTATAAACATTTTTATTCTGCAATTTAAACTTTCTTTTACCTTCAAGTTTAGTTTATATTGTGCATTGCAGAAATTGATTGTTGTGGTTGGAAAAGATATTAATGATGATTTTGGAAAAAAATATTTTATTTAGTTTAGATCATAGAATCATAGAATTATTCAGCACAGGAGGCTATTTCAAGCAATGCATTCCAAATCTGAACAACTCGTGAATCTTCTTTCCCCTGCTCTCCAATGCCTTCACATCCTTCCTAAAGTGTGGTGCCCAGAACTCTAGCTAAAGCCCAACCAGTGTTTTCTAAAGGTTCATCATAATTTCCTGACTTTTGTATTCTATGCCCCTATTTATAAAGCTTAGTATTCTGTATGCAAGGTGAACAGTTTTATCTACCTGCCCTGCTACCTTCAGAGATTTACTTATGTGAACCCTTAGGTCTCTCAGTTCCTTCACCCCCTTTAATATTCTACTACCTAGCTTATACTGCGTCTCCTCATTCTTCCTCTCAAAATCCATCACTTTGCACATTAAACTTGATCTGCCACGTGTCTGCCCAGTCTGTCTATGTCCTCTTGCAGTCTACGACTATCCTCCTCCCTGTTTACTACTATTTCTAGCTTAGTATCGTCTGAAAACTTGGAGATGAGCTCCTGTGGCTCAGTGGTTAGAGCACTTGTCTTGCAAGCTGGGGAAACCAAGCTGGGGTGACCTGTGTTCGAATCCAGGCAGGTCAGGGCGAAACCTTGGGCAAGTTTCCTTACTCCACACGCCTAATAATAATCCCTCCAAAAAAAACACAATAATAAAATTGGTCATTTCAATCCACGACTGTGTGTGGGACACTGCTGTGCGCAATTGGCTGCCGCGATTCGCCCTCAAATATATACAGTCAATTCACTTTACAGTATATTCTGTGAAGCGCTTTGGGACGTTGATAAGATGTGGAAAGCGCTATATCAAATGCAAGGATTATTATTATTATTATAAATTGTATTCCCTATACCCACGTCTAGGTCATTTATATAGATTAAAAAGAGCAGTGCTCCCAATACCGACTCCTATGGGACACCACTGTACATTTTCCTCTGGTTAGAAAAATTATAGTTCACCACCACTACCTGCTTTCTGTCTCCCAGCCAGTTCTGCATCCATGCTGCCACTGTCCCTTTAATACCATGGGCTTCTATTTTGCATACAAGTCTCTTATGTGGCACTTTATCAAACATCTCTTGAAAATCCATATAATCTATGTCAACTGCACTACCCTGTTACTGCATAAAAAAACTCGGGTTTGTTGACATGATTTGCCTTTAACAAATCTGTGTTGGCTGTCCTTTATGAACCCATATTTTTCTAAGTGAGAAGTGGTACGCAAAATAAATAAGTTACATACAGTACATATAACTCAGTCTCATTTAAATACTCTTATGCAAGGTGCTGGGTATTGGCATGTGTCAGGACACCTGGCTGACCAAACAACATGTTACCATGATTGCTCTTTACTTTGTTGAGCTTCAATTAATTTATCTCACTTTTGGTATTTGGAATACTTTGAACAGTATCATATGCCAAGTTGCTAGGGATTCATTGACAAACTCTTTGCTTAAAATGTGGGATAACACGTTGTTAATCTGTTGGACTTTTTCAGTGATCTAACACTGCTTTGTTGACTTTGGTAGAGTAAGAAACATACAATGAATGGCTTGTTTGAATAAGTAAGTGTTTTAACGTGTTCATAAAAACTTTTGGAGGAAGTAAAACTATGCTCTTTGTAGAGTCAGTATCAAAGGGCAAATGGACAAAATAAATCCCATCCAGCAGGAACTGCATCCATTCACAAGTGGTTCCAACTGGCAGTCAATTATGATTTGACTTCTGAATCCATCTCCCCTCCAGCTGTGTGAAATGCTTTGAAATATCCATCTGACTGCGTCTATTTTAAAGAAAACAGTGGTTGAGAGATCCACTGGTGGATAGCCAGTGGATGGCACCATAATACTGCAGAGTGGTCAGGAGTCAAATCCAAAGACAAATTTGGGTATAAACTACACACTTTGCACATGGTGTGACGCTGTTTGTCACTCTCCTGACCTCTCTACAGTATTACACTGCCATCCACTGGCTATCCACCAGTGAATCATGCTGTATTATTGATATTGCTTTTACCACAGGATGGCTGTGTGAAATAAGGTTAATTCCATTCTTTTGGTCATCTTTCCTCTTCTCACCCTCTTCAACTACCCATCTTTGGGTACCCAGTGAGCAGTGCGTTTTAAGACGTGCTCCTGATGTGAAAGATGCTATATAAATGTAAATAAATACGAAATACTGTAGGTGCAGAAGTTTGAAACAAGAAAAGAAATAGCTGGGAGTACTCAGCAGGTCAGGTAGCATCTATGGGGAAAAGAAAGTGAGTCAACGTTCAGGCCTTACAACCTTTGTCGAACTGGGGCATGTTGGGAAAGAGACGCTTTTAAGGACTGACATGGTCGGTCAAGGAAGACAAAGTAGAGAATATGGTAGAGGACAAGAGATGATAGGTTAAAGCGGCAAAAAGAAATAATGAAAAGATGTGTCTAGGACCCGGATGATGTGGTAATGGTCACAGAAGAGGGGGAGAAGGAGAGGGACGGTGAACTATGGTCTGAAATTATTGAAATCAATATTGAGGCTCTAGGGCTGTAAAGTCCCTAGCAAATTGATGAGGTATGTTCCTCGAGCTTGCTTGGTTCATTGGAACAGTATAGGAGCCCATGGATGCAGAGGTCAGACTGCGAGTGGGAAAGAGAGTTGAAATGGCAAGAAACTGGAATATCATAGTTGTACTTGCAGATAGGATGGAGGTGTTCGGCAACTTGGTCAACCAATCTGTGTTTGGACTCCTGAATGTAGATGAGACAAGATTGTGAAATATATTCTGAGCATTCTGAGGATCCTATTATTTTGTGTTTAAACACATTGATAATGAGTATTATATATATTTAAAATGGAGCCCCACAGAGAAACCATCTTGATTTCACTGCATTGTCCACACATCTTCAGCTTTTTCCAATTGACTCTTCTCCCCCACAGAATTCGGGTAACACTACTGTAATATTGTTAGTACTGGACCAACATCTATGATAGGAACACAGGACAACATGAAGAGGAAGAACCTTTCAGCCTATTAATTCTGTTCCACCAGTTTATTAGATCATGGTGGAATTTTTAATCCCACTGCCATTTCACCATTCCCCTTAATAAATCACTATTTAAGCAAGATTTGCTGCTTGGATGGTTTTGAAGACCTTAAATGTGTGCAAAGAGCAGGACTGAAGAAGAAGCTTGCTCTGGGCAGAGAATCAATCTGCTGAAAGGCAATTCTTGTCTGACAGTACTGCAGTAGGACTAGATTTCAAATCATTTATCTATTTTATTTTGGGAAGCTGTTGATCTTGATCTTCTTAGTGTACACATACAGGCTGCTGGATCAATGCTTCTCCATATCTGCTTAATTTCTATTGGGACTGAGGTATAACTAATTTCACAAACATCCTGTGTGTCATTGTTAATCTTGTGCTGCTGCAGGAAACAACAGCAGGAAGTGCTGGTTTCCTGAAATTATAGCGATTCATCATATCGTTATTGTCTACTGAGCCAGCCGTATCTGTATCAGCCATCGTTGTTTCCTTCCGCCAAAGTATTTTTTTTCCTTTTTTTTCTCTTTCTTTGTTACGCTATGTTTTCAAGACAATCAAACAGATGGATCCCGTACAGGTAATAAAATAAATGCCCAAGTAGTATCGTGCACTTTTACACCGCATTTACCCTATTTTACTTTAACGACAGCTTGTGCAGTGTCGGTACATAGGATTTTCTATTACCTTTAAGCAACAGACTTTCTTTACTCTTTGAAAAGGACTGGTGAGTCAACTTTTCTGATTTCCTGCCTTCAAATTAAAAATAAAAATGTGTTGAATGTGTTCATTTCATGTGCCAGCAAATGCCAGCACAGGCCCTTGACGAATCAGTACTGTGTCGGATAAAAACTGTGAATTTATAAAACTTTGTAAACAGTTATCCATAAGACATTTCAGGCAGCAAAGCGATTGCTCTCAAGAGCAGGGAGTGAGACAACGATTGAGGAGGTCCGAGTTCAGCGATGTTGGCAAACCTTTAGAATACAGGAAATGAACATCAGTTTTTGTCAGTTCCTGCAGGAGGATGAGAGTAGAGGCGGAGCAGTATGTTGTATGCCAGCCCACTAGGGAACGGCGATATGGGATTTTTGCGGATATGGATATATCGGTTTGCTCATACCTGCTTAAACCGATCTATCGAGTTTTTGTACTGCGCATGCGCGTGCATTCGAAGTGCGCGTGCATTGATGGCGCGCGCGCATTTATGGTGCGCGCTCAGTCGCGGTGCGCGCGCATTGACGGTGCGTCCGCACTGACGATGCGCGCGCAGTCGCGGTGCACGCACATTTCGAAATGCGTGCTCTAGGTCCAGAAAGTTTGTAATGTTGGTATCAAGGTCTGTTGAATTATACGATGTTGTTTGCTCCCTACCTCCCCCTCTCCTTCTCTCCCTCCTCTCCTCTCTCCTTCTCTCCTTCCTTTCCCCCTCTCCTTCTCTCCCTCCCTCCCTCCCCCCTCCCCTTCTCTCCCTCCCCCTCCACTCTCCCTCTCTCCTCTCCCTCCCCCCTGTCTCCTCTCCCTCCTTTCCCCCTCTCCTTCTCTCCCTCCCTCCCCTCTCTCCTTCTCTTCCTCCCTCCCTCCCCTCTCCTCTCCCTCCCTCCCTCCCCTCTCTCCTTCTCTCCCTCCCCTCTCTCCTTCTGTCCCTCTCTCCCTCCCTCCCTCCCCTCTCTCCTTCTCTCCCTCCTTTCCCCTCGCTCCTTCTCTCCCTCCTTTCCCCCTCTCCTTCTCTCCCTCCCTCTCCTCTCTTCCTCTCTCCTTCTCTCCCAACTTTCCCCCTCTCCCTCCCTCCCCTCTCTCCTTCTCTCCCTCCTTTCCCCTCGCTCCTTGTCTCCCTCCTTTCCCCCTCTCCTTCTCTCCCTCCCTCCCTCTCCTCTCTTCCTCTCTCCTTCTCTCCCTCCTTTCCCCTCGCTCCTTCTCTCCCTCCTTTCACCCTCTCCTTCTCTCCCTCCCTCTTCTCTCTTCCTCTCTCATTCTCTCCCAACTTTCCCCCTCTCCTTCTCTCCCTCCCTCCCTCGCCTCTCTCCTTCTCTCCCTCCTTTCCCCTCGCTCCTTCTCTCCCTCCTTTCCCCCTCTCATTCTCTCCCTCCCTCTCCTCTCTTCCTCTCTCCTTCTCTCCCAACTTTCCCCCTCTCCTTCTCTCCCTCCATCTCTAAACACAAAATAGAACACACACACACCAAAAACAAAATCTAGAGATTTATTCTCCTTCATTTCTTGCTTGAAAGTAGCATGTAATGTCCACGTGTAAATGAGATCTATTACAAAAGAAAAGAGAGAGACAGACAGTCTGACTGTTAGAGTTAGAAGCCAGATTATCACTGCTGTGTGTGTCTGACTAGACACACACATAGAAGCAGTGATAATCTGGCTTCTAACTCTCTCACACACAAAAATAACACTTACAGCCACAAAATGCCACTTATTTTTATGTAGTCTGAAGTCTGAATTAATGTCCTTCGCCATTGGCAAGCACTCCATTGCTATGCAAAAAGTGACAGCGTTCGTGATACTTTGCCACTTTTTGTCCCCTCTCTGGTACAATGTTCTCCTCTTAAATAAAGCAGGAATTGTTTGAGCTGCACTGGCCCCACTACCTGTCGCTTTCTCCGAAGCGCTGGTTTGACTTCCTGCTGTTGTCGACAATGATTTCACTCTGAGGGCAGCGTGCTGTGCGGGGTGGTGCTGCTTAATGTGATGTCGCAGGTTGCTCGTGCTCGAATCAGATGTCTTAACCAAGACCTTGCAAACTGTACATCTATACACACCATTACTGACTGCATTGTTTTCAAAGTAGTCCCATATGGGGCTTCTTTTCCCCAGGATGAGAAAGGTAAATTTTCAAACTACAATTTTCAGCGATGCGACTTTGTTAAGACGCCACGACTCACGTCAAGTATACGCAGTAAAGTGTGCGCGCGCATCGGATGTGTGCGCCCGTTAATTGTGCGCGCGCACCGAATGTACGCGCATTCCATGCTCTAGATCTAGGAGGTTGCAATGCCAGCGACAAGGTAAGCTAGAAAAGATCGCATTACACTGATAATACCAACAATATTGATATATTGCCAGGAACGATCTTAAAAATATATCGATGTATATTTTTAAAATCGATTCTCTCGGTATAACAGTTTTTTTAGAATCACCATATCGGCATACCGATCTGAAAATCATATCGGGTTTAATCGAAAAACCGATTAATCGCCGTTCCCTACAGCCCACAAACAAAAGCTGATACCATCCACAGAGATACTCCAATGGGGAAAAACCTTGAAGAGCATATTTTCCTTGAACTTGGCAACTTGTAGTCTTATCATTTATGGGCTATCTCTTCAAACAATGTTTTTTTTTAAAAAAAGGCTTACCGGTAATCGACTGAAAGGCTTTTTCCTGCTCCATTGTTCCGTAACAACGTGGTACAGAGTGTTAGCTGTGTTCTTTGGAAATGACTGAAATTCAGTGCTGATCCTTCTCTCTATATAAAAAAAATTAAATTGGTTGTTCAGGTTGAACTCACAAGGCAGATTATAACAATGAAACTGATCCCCACCATCAGGGATGAACTGTGAGTAATTTTTGCAAATTGATTTCACTCATACCTCTCCCTCCACTCCCTACTTGAAGCCCTACAGTCTGTTTTTTGTCCTGCCCACAGTGCAGAGACAGCATTTGTCAACGTAATAAATGATGTCCCCTCCATGACTAGGGCTCTCTCTGCCTGCTTGTTCTTCAGGATCTCTCTAGGCATTCAACACAGTCAATCGGACCCTCCACCTCATCTCCTCCCTCACCTAGCACAGGCCCATGATGAATCAGCACTGTCAGTTCCCCGGCTCTGTGTCAGACTGCCACTATCGAATGCTCTGGGATGCGACCCAAGGCAAGGGTGCTATATAAACGCAAGTTGTTGTCATTGTTGTTGGTAATCTTTATCTTTTGTAAAACGACATCTCAATGGGGAACTTATTGGGATGTTTTTGGAGCAGTTTATAAACTACTAAGTTTGATTGAGAAGCTAGATCCAGAGCAAAACTTTCAGATGCACCAAAGCAGGAGAAACAATGGGGACAGGTTTATTTTTGTTGAGGGCATAGATGGACATCAACTGAAAAGGTTTGCCAGGGATGGTGGTTGAAACCAGGTCGTGGATTTGCTTAAGAAAACCACTTGATGCTGCAATGGGAAAATGATGGAGTGAATATTTTGGATGGATGAGGTCAAATGTACCAAAGAGCTTTCTTTATCCGAACCTTAATTGTGATGCAAACATTACTCTTAAACCGCATGGTCTGAAAGATTACAGGAAGTATTATTCTTGGTGCAATTCCAATGACCCTATGTCTGACTGTCATTGCACGCTGGCATGTAGTAAGCAGGTTAATTCTGAAATGAGTGGCTTATCTCTGCTGCTTGGATTATTCTGAAGTAATGACACCTCTTTCTCTTTCAGTGTCCTCGATGATGAAAATGCAAGCCTTCGACAGCAGAAGCTGGAAAAGCAGGTAATCACTTAGATTGGATAGAGAGCTTTGTTCACTGATTAATTTATAACTGGAACAGGTTACCAAGAATGGTGGTTATGTCCAGGATTCTGGAATAGTTTTTTAAAAAAAAAAACACAGCTTGATGCTGTGATGGGAAGATGTTCAGGTGGGTATTCTTCAAGGATAAGATCAAATGGTCAGAAGAACATTCTTCAAACTCTTAAGCTCTTTGCTGATTCAATTCTTTTGGATATCATTTATGGACTCCTTCAGTTATGATTTGTGGCAGAGACTTGTACATCCTCATATTTTGTGAAAAAACACTATTATTGCTCCATGTGCCACTTGCAGTTGCAGACATCCAAGTCTACTTTTCCACTTTAAAAAACAATTCCTCACCTTAGCTGTTTCTTTTAATAACTATTTTAAATCAGTGTCCTCAGGTTACCGACCCTATCGAATCTCCTCATAATTTTGAAAATGTCTATTACGTCGTCTCTCAGTCTTCTCTGCTCCAAGGAGAATAATCCTAGCTTCTCTAGCCTCTCCTGATAACTGAAGCCCTTCATTCCTGGTACCATTCTGGTAAATTTCCTTTGCATCCTTTCCAATGACTAAATTGTGGTAGCCAGAACTGAACACAGTACTTTAGCTGAAGCCTAACTAGTGTTTTATAAAGATACATCATAACTTCCTGACTTTTGCATTATGTGGCCATATTTATAAAGCCTAGCATCCGGTTTGCTTTTTTAACAACTTATGTTTCATGATTCTCTGCATCAAAATATTTCTTCTAAACGCCATTTAACTCTTGCAGTGATAATCTTTCTTGCCTTTGTTGCCAATTTATAAGTCAGAGTGAATAATCTTTTCCTTGTATTGAAAGGCCGAAGCCGGGATCAGTTTTCCTTCAGAGTACAATTCTCCTTTGTCTCGGAAGCTTAGAGAACAAACTACAGTAAAGGAAATTCTCTGAAGAGCATTGTATATGAAAGCTGTGTTTTGCTGTTTTTATGTGTATTTGAAAGCTGCTGGAGCGAAGTAAATGGAGTGTTTTGCATGTTGTCAGTGTTACCCCCGTGCTTTTGAGTTGGAACGCTCCAGCTCTTGACCTGCAGCTATGGCTGGATATGCTGAAAAGGAGCCTAGGTTTTGGCAGCGATAAGATGACTGAAACATGCAGCTGTCTCTCTGCAGAGGTGGCTATTAGTTGACGGGAAAGGAGAAAGGAAAGAGCGAGAGACGGGTAGATTTTGCTCCATCAGCCTGTTGTCCTCAATGCCCTCAAAAATAGCAACTTTTGCAGTCTTGATTTAGCTGAATCTATTCTCGTTGGTGCTCATTGTTTGTGACTGTCGCATTCATTTATTCTGGAGGATGTCACTTGATAAGGTAAGGCAGATTAGTATTCTATACTAAGGCAGATTTCAGAAGTATTCTGCTTTCTGATTTTTTAAACTTGAAGGGTTAACATTTCAAGCACCAGGACGTGCGGATCTGATACAGACTGATGTTCTATTTCTTTGTCATTTCCAGAACATATTTTCAAAGCTAATTTCTTTAGCCATAATAATCATTGCTGTGGTAGATAGCCTTATCACGTTGGGAAAGACATCTCAAAATGTTTAATAGGCTTTATTGTTGAAGTTAAGTGACTATGTATTTGTAGAGCAAACAGCAAAGCCAAACAACCATGAAGTGAGTGACGATTTTTATCGTTGGCCAAGACACTGGGAGATACTTCCTTCTCTTTTCGAGCAGTGCCATGGGATCTTTTAATTTTTACCTGAACAGGCAGATATCTCACCTGAAGGAAGGCACACTCCCAGCACTGCATTGGAGTATCAGCTTAGACCATTGTCAAAACACTGTAATAGCCTTGTGAACTCTGTGCTCACACAGTAAAAAAAGAAACTCAATTATTAAGACAGCACTAACAATATTCTAATGATCAACGTACCTAATGGTTTCAAAACACTTCAGAGGCAATTAATGCAGGTTGTAATTTTGAAAAAATGACTGTTTGTGGGACACTGCTGTGTGTAATCGGCTGTGTGTTTCGCCCACAAATATATAGTCAATTTACTATACAGTATATTCTGTGAAGCGCTTTGAAACGTCGATAAGATGTGCAAAGCACTATATCAAATGCAAGGATTATTATTATTATTATATTATTAAGCTTGATGATGGATTTTTGCATGTATCTGACATACAACACAAGCAACAAAGTCCTCAATTAGCATCTCTTTTGACTGATGGAAAGAAGAGAGTCGTTGTTCCATCATTGTTGTTGATTTTGAAGTGGAATTTACTGTCCCTTTAATCATTTTGCATCGTTAATTCTCCAAGAACAGAGACGTAGCTTTGGCAGCTAAATTAGTTTAGCCTTTTTCAGGTTCCTTTCTGTTTGTTAAAAATAAAATTACTTTTCTTCCTGCATCCTGAGCAATCCAAAGATAAAAGGCCCTAAGAAGCTTTTTGTAAGGAACAAGATGTTTGTTCTTCGCACAGCTGCAATTCTACATAGCTTCTAAATAAATGGGAATAGAGTGAGTACTGTTGTCACAGTGCGTCCTTTATTTCTCTACAGCGCTTTTCTAACAAGAGTCCATTAAGGGTATTCTTGCAAAAGGCTATACAGTGCATTTGGCTGCATATAAGGGGCATCTTAACTTAATTCTTAATTCTGTTTATGAATAGAAATCAGCTCTCTAGAAGCCATTCTCCCCTGCCTTATATTTTATTGCTTTTAGTTTGCTCCTCATTAATAATAATAATTATTGTATTTGATATAGCACTTTTCACGTCTTCCAGACGTTTCAAAGCGCTTCACAGAATATACTATAAAGCGAATTGACTGTATATTTGTGGCTGAAATGCAGCAGCCAGTTGCACACAGCAGCGTCCCACAAACAGTGATGGACTGAAATTACCCAATTTTGGGGAGAAGGATTATTGGAACCTGGCTAGAACTGGTGTGCTTTGGGTACGGAGTTTAGTACAGGTGAGTATGTGAGCACCAAAGTTTTGGATCAGCTCGATCTTGTGGATGGTGGAGCTGGGAAGACCATCAAGGAGGGAATTTGAAATGTTGAGTCTGAAGGTGATTGAATGCATGGACGAGACATTTCGATATTATCGGCATAATTTTAATCCAAGTTCTTTTTTTTCTCCGTAGCATTGTCCTTTGATTTGTAGTGCAGCAAAAATCAACACGTTTTAAATTGTTCCGATTTTACTTTGAACTTGGTGAACTTTTGCCCTATTATTCAGCATAATTCTTTGTGACCTTAACTTCTCGACCTTTACCACAAAATCACTTCAGTGTACTTCTGGCGAAGTAACCCAAGAAAGTTCCCTGTTAGTTCTCTGTTAGGCTGTACCGTGCCTTTGAACCTGAACTTTGTTATTTTGCTCAGCTATCAGCAGGGCAGGCTTTATGTGGTATTTGGTTCAGTTTGCGGATTGTATTGAAAATTATCATTACATAAAATAATTGCTTTTACATGCAGAAATCTCACAACACCCAAACCCATAATCCTAACCCTAAAGTAAGATAGTTTTCTCATTTGGGATTTTCAAAGACGAGAACTTTAACTTTCTTATGAATATTAAACTTTTCTTTCACATGAGCTGCATAGTACGCCATGTTTTACAGTGTACTGGCATATTTGGCTGTGATTTGCCAGGCTCACAAGATGACCTTTCTATGTGATATGAAACAATTTGAATGACCTTGAAAGAGCTGCCTGGTGTAGGCTGAGAATAACAGCAAGAAGTCTCAAATGTGTGAATTGAGCGAATAGGATTAGAAACGGAAGAAAATACCACCACAACAACAGAGTGGCTGAAGGCTGCCTGCCAATTAGT
Source organism: Hydrolagus colliei (assembly GCA_035084275.1). Lineage (NCBI taxonomy): Eukaryota > Metazoa > Chordata > Chondrichthyes > Chimaeriformes > Chimaeridae > Hydrolagus > Hydrolagus colliei. The sequence continues at coordinate 41,765,720 of CM068746.1, read as the reverse complement.
GGGTAGGTGAGGCTGGGGAGGTGAAGCACGCCGGAACCCACTGGGTTGAGGGAGTGAGCAGGTGGGTAGGGGGCTAGTAGATGACAGAGAACTAGGCCATGGAGGGCTTTGATGATGAGGACCACGATCTTGAACTGTATCCTCTGTGTGATGGGAAGCCAGTGGAGTTTGGCGAGGACATACACATTTGATGCACCAAATACCTTGCATCTGTCATGTAATACTCATGTACGTATTTTATAGTTATTACTGTTTGGTATTAAGCACTCTCAGACCCTGCCTGACATGGAGGAGGGTGTTATATAAGTGCAAGTTGATGTTGTTGCTGTCTGTGCTTTAAGATATGTTAATGATTAGTTGGTGAGGTACTGGAGAGCACATGTGGAACTGTACCCCAATAGAAAGAAGGTAGGAGTCAATATTTATAGCAGTTGAGGGAAGAAACACGGGTGGTGAGAAAAACAAAAACACTAGTTTACCAAATAATATTGCAATTAAATCAGGATTATGCTCGATTGATATTCCGGGTCGGGAGTAAATCGGAGGAAAACAACAACCTCCAGGCTGTTAACCTTAAGACATACCCCACCAAGAACTGGATCCCGTTGACTTTCCAACCACCTTCTGTGTAAAGATATTTTTTCCTTTTTTTCTGCTCTTTGTCTCCAGATTCCTCATTTGAGCATCTGATTCCAAGGGCTTTAATTACCCTGCAGAACCTGACTCCGTTGGCATTTGTTCATGTGTATAAGTGTTGGCAGTCTGTGAAATTGTAGAGGGTGTCACAGATCATATCAGGACTTGTGATCTTAGTGTTGAGGTGGTGCAGGGGTTCACTAAACATTTACACTGGTAGCTAACCATTACCGTCCTTTTTTTTTCCCCAGAGGGCTCTGCTGGAACAGAAGCAGAAGAGGAAGCGTCAGGAGCTGCTCATGGTCCAGCCCACGCATGAAGCCAAGCCCCGGAGGTTAAAGCCCAAGCGATGTGAGGAACAGGCCCCATTAGTCGAATCACGCAGCAGTATCACTAGCAATATAATACTTGATGGTATGTGACCTGCTCTCTACAGAGGGCTCAACAGCCAAGGCATTGGGTATATCCACTCTAGAGCTCTCTTATCACCTCACAATTCCACACACTAACACTTCAGTGTAGTTCTGAGAAGTGCTGCATTGTTGGAAGTTTGAAGTGACATGGTGAGGTATAGCACGGTAATTCGGATGTCCTCCCGACGTGAAAGGCGCTCTATGAATGTAATTTTATTGTTGCATGTTGTAATGTAACATCCAGTGGGGTACCTCACTCTTAAAGTATGGCTTACACCATGTAACCCGAGGCTCCATCTGCCTGGTGGTGGGTACAACATTGTAAAGTTATATATAATGGGTCGACCTAGTTAAGAGTAACACCTCTACATTTACGCGCCTTGAGACGTCCAGAAGATGTGAAAAGTCCTGTATCAAAAGCAAGGTTATTAGTATCATTATCATAAACCTATCTCTATCCACTGGCACCATTCCCATCCCTTTAAAAAAAACGGCCGCCATCACTGCTATCCTTAAACCCTACCTGCTCCCTGCTCTCAAATTACTGCCCCATCTCCAACCTGCTCAGGTCTGAAACACTGACTGTCCAGCAGCTTGAAACACCCTCCCAATGTGAAAGGCGCTATATAAATGTAATTTTGTTGTTGAGCAGTAGTGGGAATGAGTGGAATCTGCATACAGTGAACCTCTACTGGATTAAGTATAGAGTAAAGCTCCTCTAAATTGTTCACTTTAGAGGCCCCTGTTCAGCAAGTTCCCTCTGCATCAAGCTTGGTTGAGATTTAGAATAGCATAGGCAACAACTGGACAGGATAGAATTTGATGAGAGATGATAAAGTGATAGACCTCAGAGTGCGAGGCGACTCATTGCTCTCTGAGTCTGAAGCTCAGCGGGGAACAAGTTAAACAGGTTGCCAGATTAAGTTGCTAAATCACAGTTCAGATCTCCGGAAGTCTGTTGTAGTTTTAGTTGCCATGATACAAGGGGAATATCTACAGCCAATCCAGAAGTGAGCAACTACAACAACAACAACAAACTTCCACCTATATAGTGCCTTTCACTTCAGGGAGGACGTCCCAAAGTGCTGAACAGTCAGGTCGGGACCCGAGTGGGGGGGGGTGGGGGGGTGGGGGTAGGGGGGAAGGAGAGTGGGAGAGGGGAAAGAGTTAGTGGGGCAGCCGAAGGCGCGGTCAAAGAGAAACTAGGTTCATATCCAGTGTCGGTGGGCTGAGCTATAAGGGAAGATCACATATGATAGGTACATTCTGCTTTGAAAGAAATAGATGAGGGAATGTTATAGAGCTATAGAAGATGCGAATGGGACAGAGAATTTGTAGCTTTTGACCTTATTGTCCAGGATGACACTGGTGCACTTTTCGGAGATGATTTCCTTTGGTTGTGATGTTAAATTGAGACCTGTCTGCCTGTTTCAGTGGATGTCAAAGAAACCAAAACACTATTCGAATAGAGAAAGGGATTCCTGGTGTCCTGGCCGGGAATCCCGTAGATTAAAAAAAATTGGCTGCAATGTGGCTGTTTGTGGAACATTGCTTTGCACAAATTTGCTTCCAAGTTTGTTAACAATTACAGTCACTGCACGTGGCAGAAAGCTCTGAGCTGCTTTCAGTCAGTTTAACATGTTATGGTGCAATATCAAATGAAAGGCTTATTCTAAAGTTTAGAAAATACAACAGGAAATATTTCCTTACACAGAAGAACAGTTTGAACTGGTCTCCAGGAAGAGAGTGGCAAAAGCCAAGACATTGCACAGAGTTTGCTGTAATTGTACCAGTTCTGGCAATACAGTGCTTCCCTACAGAAAGCTTCCAAGCCACAATCAGTCTTTCATGTTCAAGCGACTGTGTACATCTTTGTGAATTTCCAATCAGAAAAATACAAGAAATGCAAAAGCAATTGGACACTTCTGTTAAAACATGATATTTCAAATCTTAAAATCCATAAAATGGTACTTCATGTTCCCAGTTAACATCAGTTAATGCTGAGGTTATTTTTCGCAATTTCACTGATCATACTTCTTTCTATTGGGGTACAGTTCCACATGTGCTCTCCAGTACCTCACCAACTAATCATTAACATATCTTAAAGCACAGACAGCAACAACATCAACTTGCACTTATAATCAGGGACAAGGTAGATCTTCACTTAGAAAGATATAGGCTAATAAAGGACAGTCAACATGGATTTGTTAAAGGCAAATCTTGCCTTATAAATCTGATAGAATTTTTTGATGAGGTAACGGAATGGGTGGATAATGGTAGCGCAGTTGATGTAGTTTACATGGACTTTCAAAAGGCATTTGACAAAGTGCCACATGAGAGACTTATTATGAAATTAAAGGCCCATGGCGTAAAAGGGACAGTGGCAGCGCGGATCCACAACTGGCTGCGAGACAGAAAGCAGAGAGTTGTAGTGAGCGGCTGTTTTTCAGATTGGAGGGAAGTGAGCAGTGGTGTGCCACAGGGATCAGTTTTGGGACCATTGCTGTTTGTAATCTACATCAATGATCTGGACTTGGGTGTACAGAGTACAGTTTCCAAGTTTGCAGATGACACTAAGTTAGGGAGAATAGTAAACAGTGAGGAGGATAGTAGCCATCTGCAAGAGGATATAGACAAATTGGTAAAGTGGGCAGACACATGGCAGATGAAGTTTAATGCAGAGAAGTGTGAGGTGATGCATTTTGGGAGAAGAAATGAAGGGAGGCAATATAGGCTAGATAGTACAATTTTAAATGGTGTAAAGGAACAGAGAGACCTGGGGATTTGTGTTAGTGACTCGTTGAAGGTGGCAGGACAGGTAGACAAGGCTGTTAAGAAGGCATATGGGATACTAGGCTTTATAAATAGGGGTATAGAGTACAAAAGTCAGGAAGTGCTGACTAACCTCTATAGGACTTTGGTGAGGCCTCAGCTGGAATACTGTGTTCAATTCTGGTCACCACACTACAGAAAGGATGTGAAGGCATTGGAAAGGGTACAACGAAGATTTACTAGGATGGTGCCAGGATTGAGGGACTTCAGCTATGAGGAGAGGCTAGATAGGCTAGGGTTATTCTCTCTGGAGCAGAGAAGATTGAGGGGAGACCTAATAGAGGTTTATAAGATCATGAGGGGTTTCGACAGGGCAAATAGAGAAAAACTATTTCCACTCGTGGGTGAATCTGTGACTCGTGGTCACAGATTTAAAATAGTTTCAAGGCGCAGTAGAGGGGAGCTGAGGAGAAATTTTTTCACTCAGCGAGTTGTTCGAATCTGGAATGCATTGCCTGAAAAGGTGGTGGAGGCTGATTCGATAACAACTTTTAAAAGGGAATTAGATCTTTATTTAGGGAGAACGGGTCTGTTAGGCTATGGGGAGCGGGCAGGGCAGTGGGATTGAATCGCTCTTTTCAAAGAGCCGGCACAGACTAGATGGGCCGAATGGCCTCCTTTTGTGCCGTAAAATTCTATGATTCTATGATTCTATACTTGAGATGGAGTAATTAACTGAGATGTTCTTACAGACTGAGCAGTCTAAATTGGATACAGATTAATTCAACTTTGAGTTGAACCTTATGTCTGTTCAGAGGGAGGTGAATGCAAGTTTTAAACGATTGTGTTATGTATTCCTGGCTAGAATGTTCCTTTTCAGCCACCTTTGCCTTTGTTAATTGACATTAGCAGGAGATGATAGAAGGAAGACTGAGAACAAGTTGCTCGAGGAACCTTTAAGGATTCATAAATTGAAAAATGTGCAGACAGCTCACCAGCTGGCAAGAAGCAGTGACAGGAACAAAGGACAGTCAGGTTAGCTTTAAAATCACAGTAGGCTCGTCCTGCGGAAATGGAAATCCACTCTTTCCTCTCAGGAACTGGAGTGAATAAAACAGATGAACTGGTCAGCTGAAGTTATGAAAAACACTTGTTTAATTATTTAACTTATTAAAGCAGTTATACGGCATTTGCACATTAGGTGATACAGTGACAGATATTGTACTCCAGCTTAGTGAGAACAAAATGAGCAATGAGAGGATACTTTCTCAATGGGTAGGGGCAGAGAGGCTGAGAGCCTGGCAGCCGATCATGCGGCAGACATGCAGCAGGCCAGAGCCTTAAAAGTGAGGACAAGGATTTGGGATTCTGTCTGAGGGATGGGGAGCCAGTGGAGCTGGGCAAGGTTGGGCATGGTGGCGTCACAGAGCCCGGTGCCAGAGAGGAAATGAGCTGCAGCCGTGTTCTCTCCCACACCAGGCTCAGCAAACCTATCATCCTCATCCTCGCCCCACTCAACTGGCTTCCCATCACACAGGATTCAATTTAAGATCCTGGTCCTCACCTTCAAAGCCCTCCATGGCTTTGCCCGCCCTCCCCCGTCACCTCCTAATTCCCCTACCAACCTATCCGATCCCTCCGCTCATTGGGCTCCAGCCTGCTCCACGTCCCCACCCCACCATCATCGTCTTCAGCCACTCTGCCCCCAACCTTTGGATTTCCATCCCACATTCCCTCGGCAGCCCCTCAGCGTTACAGTATTGCCCGAGTTTGTCACAGCAGCAATGCCAACCAATGGATTTCTTGGGAGTGCCCTTCAATTCAGTCCCAAAGTGCAGTTCTAGACTCCTGATTCTAAAATAGTCACTACTTGATTCCAACCAGAGCCCGTCCACATTGCTGTGTTAAATAAGTTCCTTGCAGAGTTAGTCAAATCAGTGCACAATGATTCCAACACAGTCAATAATTGATTCCAACCAGATTACTTCCGCAAGCATTTTATTTGCTGGCTTTTTTCTGGAGTTAGCTGAATTCGAATCTAAAGGCAATGCACATCGTAAACCAGAAACATCGTAAAGAACTCAACAGGTTCAGCAAATTATACTCCCATCAACCTTGAAAGGGATGAGTGGACTCACCAGATTAAAACTGAGAACTGTCTAGTCCCAGTTAAACTGACTGAGTTTCCTGGCATGTTATCTCCTATGTGACAGGTGGAGGAGGGGTTCTTACTGCTCCGTGTTTCCTTTCCGTAGCAGAGGAAGAGAGTTTAATGAAGACTGGGGAGACTGAGTTCTCTGAGGAAACCTTAAGACTCCTTCTGTTGAAAAACATGCAAGATGCTTATGAATTGGAAAGGAAGAAGGAAAGGAAGAAAGAACCGTCAGGTTAGCACTAACAATGAGCACAACATGTTAGTGTAGAAAGTGATCCACATTTCATTGTATGTTGCTTGATTCAGACGCATGTGAGCCACGCCACTGCAACAGTGTGGCTCACTGGTAAAACCAGCTTTATATTCCAATGTCACAGCTTCTCCCTGCTCTGACGTAATTGGTGCTGCCCCGGCTAGCTGAGTGTGAAACTGAGCAATAAAGATAGGAGACAAGAAGGGCCTGAATTTGACCCTGAATTAATGCAGACATAGTGGATGTTAGCCAGTCAGCTGTCAGGGCTACTCATGTCCTCTGTCTCTTGGTTAGGGAGGAGAAAAATGGTTTCTCAGAGCACTTTGCTAGAAAATGCTTGTGCGCAGAACGAGTGAGAGGTCAGGATTTGGCTGAGGTATGATTTCACTTACCTGTTATTTTTGGGTGGGGGAGAGATTCCAACAATTTTCAGATTATAAAATGAACACCACAAGCCTTGTGATAAACTTGAAGCCAAAGCACTAAAACACCAGGTAACATTCCCATGTTGTAATGCCTGGAATTTCATCTGTCATGTATTCTGTGCAATGTGCTGGATATTGAGATTTAAATGCACGACCAAAAGCAACATTTAGGTCAGATCTGGACCCAATCCTCCTCAACAACAACAACTTTGATTTATATAGCGCCCTCCACGCCGGAAGGCGTCTCAGAGCGCTTCACAATAGCGGATCCCGGGACCAAGCCAGGGGCAGGGAGAGAAAGGTGACCAAAGGCGCAGTTGAAGAGAAAGGTCTTCAGCTGGGACCTGAAGCAGCTGAGAAAAGAGGGGGCGAGGTGAAGGGAGTGAGGAAGGGAATTCCAGAGCCTCGGGGCGAGCGCAGTGGCTGAAGGCCCGGCCGCCGAGGGTGGAGTGAAGGATTTGGGGGGACATGGAGGAGGCCAGACCCGGTGGAGTGAAGGTAACAGGTAGGGGTGTGCAGAGGAGTGGAGGGATTTGAAAACAAATCCCGTCCTGCCCACTGCTCCATCCTCTTTGAATGGACAGCATATGTGTGTGAGACAGGCACCAGCTGCCCTTGTTTCAGATAATGTCTGTGTGTGACTGTGTTGTGAGTTGTGAGGGCAGTGGCTGCTTCTGTACGAGATGTATGGGGCAAAAATTAAGTGCACAAATTGGATAATTATAATTTACTCACCCTGGCAGTTGCTCAGTGTTTGCATGCTTTCGCCTTCTCTTCTTATGACATGTCCATTAGCAGGAGAAGATAAAGATAGGGATGAGGAGAATGAGCTCCCAAATGATGATTCAGGAGCTTGTACACTGAAAAAGCTGCAGGAAGGTTGCCAGTTGGAGAAAAGCAGTGACGGGGACACAGGAGCGCCAGGTTAGCGTTTAGTACAGTATCAGTCGGTAACTTCTGATTAAACACGCTTTGAACTATTGTGGATGGGACATCAATCCCACGCTGCTGTCAAGTCATAAACAAAGACGTGCCATAAATAAGATTTCATTTACTTTAAGACTATTTAAAACAATATTTCTACACACTTTATTGTGTAATGAAGGCATGAATGAGAGGTTCAGTGGCCTGAGGTGTGAGGTAGTGGTGGAGTTGGACACTGGTGTGGAGGTGAGGGGAGGCAGAACGGGTCATGGCATGAATTTGGGGGAGAAAAGACAGTTGAGTATTGAACAAGACACTTCAGATTCCTGACTGGCTTGGTGAAGTGGAGTGTGCATCTAAGTAAATTGGTTATTCATCTCATGGTTGTTTATGGAAGCTTAGGATGCACAATCTGACTGCTGTATTTGGCTAAAGATATAGTCAGCTGGATTCAACAGCGTACACCTGTGACGTACTTCAAATAGTTTATCCTTAAAATGTAAAATATAAAATGCCCTGATTATTATTAAGATTGTGGTCCCAAACCGGGCAGATTTGTGGACTAGTGGAGAGTGGGAATTGTGGGCTGTGGCGGAAACAGGATTAATTCTGCATGAGTGCCCTGTCTCTCGGGGCCATGGTCATTTGGGGTCTACCAGCTGTCTGAGTGTTAGAGAACTGAAGGTTCAGTGTGAGGCAGATCCATTGTGTCATTGAGCTATGGCCTTTTGCAGTTCTCAGCTTCTTGATGGCAGCTTGGCTTAGTTAGTGGTATGTAGCCCTCTGGGACTTCAGCTGGCAGTCTCGGCTGATACTAAAGTGCATTACTCGGCGGGGTGGTCTGTATTTTGTTGTCTTTTAGAAGAGACACAAAAGCTCTCAACGTGACCAAATAGCATTAAAGGAGAGTGTGTGTTCAGCCAGATCACATAAGAAGAGGTACTTCAATGCAAGAAGTCTCCACTGACCAAGGTTGCTTCTGTTTGTGCAGGTATTGATGGCCCAGCTGCCTTCACAATCAGTGAGGTGCAGGACATTGGCGGCAAAGTTCAGATGCTTTCAGTTAAACAACCCGCCATTGACTGTGATGATGCCAAGGCTCTCCTGGATTCGGCTTCCAAACCAGACATCCAGGAAGTGATGGAACAAAGAGGTAAGAAAGTACACAGAGGAAGCTTAGAGCACAGCGTGAGAATGGAACAGTTTTCACAAGCATAACCAGTAGAAAAGGATCGAACTGTTTACAGCTATTTAAATAACGGGGTTAAACATTACATTGTAAATACAGGAATCTCTGGCAGCATGAACTTTGATGAGGACGAAGGTGAAGAGACTGAAGATACCTCAGGCTCACAGACTGAAGAAAGCATCAGGCCATCATCTGCCACCAGCAAGAAATCTAACAAGGTGAATTCTTTTTGGGAACCTGGGAGTTGCCTTTGGGGAGAGAATGACAGGGCGATCGGGTTTGTCAAATGCCCAAGATTTTACATCACTACTGTGATGTTCTTGGTCACATTATCCCCTAACTTCAGTTTAAGTGAAAAAGGTCTAGCTTTTCTTTTTAACTGAAACATCCCTCATGGTTCTGTTGCTGCAGCGACTGCCGTACGCTTGCACATTTCTGAGCTGTTTGTTCTCAAACATTCTTCCCTCCGATTCCCAGGAAACATCCGCTGCCTCCCTCCCTTCTCCCGGTCCTGGCCTAAACCCGATTGAATTGGACAACTTGGAGGAATTTACCTTGAGGCCAGCGCCTCGTGGAGTCACAATCAAATGCAGGATTACCCGGGACAAGAAAGGAATGGACCGTGGGCTGTATCCAACCTACTATGTGCACCTAGAGCGGGACGATGGAAAGAAGGTGACAGAATGCTCACTTGAAATGTATAACCTAGGCGTAAGATCAAGTCCAGCTACAGTGCAGCTGCTGTCAGTGTGTGCTCAGTCTTCATGAGCTGTCAGCTCACACTCTCTGCTCTTGCTCCCTTTTGAAGCTAAGTGAGTGGGATAGTTTCCTTCTCAATCCATAAGACTAAAGAATTGTGCTGTTCTTGTACTTTGTTTTGGTGAGCTGCGTGTTTGACACATGCGAAAACTCATCACCTGCTTAAGAGTAGCCAAACCAAGCTGAGGTTTCCATGCATCCCACTATTTTCATGGAAATTCCAGAGATAATACATTGTTGGAATAGAATGCCCATTCTGCTTACCTAATTCTGGAAAGTTGTAGGTATGGATTGACAAGACCCAAGGCCTGAGGACTGCTGAATGACTCCCTGCCCCCAGTGTCTGGTCTGTCCTTCCAGGTCTTGTCAATGAGCCAGGCTGGCTGTACTGTCATCAGCAGTGCCCTGTAATACCACGGACCCTCCTGGCTCAGGAACTGGACTCGCGACAACCCCATAGGGTTGGCTGGACTCCAGAAATCCATTGTTGAAATTGATCACGTCACCTTGGCTTGTCACCTAGAAGCCATTTCAGCTCCAAGGAGATCCTATTGCCTGAACAGAGAGGAGAGACAAGCACTGATGATGTTTTATTTTTCAGGTATTTTTATTAGCAGGAAGGAAACGGAAAAAGAGTAAAACGTCCAATTACTTGATCTCTGTCGACGCAACAGATCTGTCCCGAGAAGCCATAAGCTTCATTGGGAAACTGAGGTGAGTCTCTTGGATGGAACATTGAATTACGAGTGAACTGCTGTGAAGTGTACTCAAATCCAGGCTCCCTGGTGTGGTGGATGCATTTTCACCCATTTAACCATTGCAGCAAGGTTTTTATTGATTAGAAGACAGGATCTAAAATGTGTTTTTCCTTTGGGATTTGTAGCAGAAACCCTGCATTTTAAATCCAATTTTGGCAGTGAAGAGAGCTTTACTTTGTATCTAACCTATGCTGGCCCTGACCTGAGATGAAGAGACAACTGGGGGAAAATACATCAAATGCAGGATTCCTCTATTTCCTCTGCATGGTTAGATGCAGACGAAACAGACAAATTTGAGTATATCAGCGTGATCTACTGGAAGTACGTGGAGTCCTATAGTGGCACTTGCCTCCCAATCGAGATGACTTAGATTCGATTTGTGGGCAGGACAAAGCTTTAGGTATGTTACCTTACCCCACACTCCTTTGTTTAACTCACAGTGTGCAGATACCTAGTTGTTAGTCAATTGGTGAATTGCTTTTCGGGGGTAGTAAAAAAAAGTCCCTCAAACCATGACCGTGAGGTACTATAAACGTCATTTTGTTGTTGTTGTTTATGGGACACTGCTTTGCACAATTGTTTCCTGCATTTTGTCCACAAAGTACATAGTTAATTTACTTTACAATATATTGAAGTGCTTTGAAACGTCTCAGTGATGTGATAAGGCACTATATTCAATGCATGGATTATTATTTTTATTGCATTAACACTGATGCACTCCTATTACTCCCATTTCCTCAGCATCTAAACACATAATACCTGAAAGTGCTAGATGGAGCAGGGTAAATGGATACAGACAGTATACAGACAGGATGCAAAAAATATTCCTTTCCTCGATGCAATCAGAGCTGAGGGAAGTAGCTAAACTAAGACCTTTTTAATAAATAAATATTACTAATCCTCGCATTTCATATAGCACTTTTGAAGTCTTCTAGATGTCTCAAAGCACTTCACAGTATATACCGTAAAGTGAATTGACTGTATATTCTTTGGGCGAAACGCAGCAGCCGATTGTGCACAACAGTGTACCACTCACAGTCATGGATTAAAGTGATAAATTTATTATTGGGTTTTTTTCTTGAGGGATTATTATCAGGCGTGTGGTGTAAGGAAACCTGCCCAAGGTTTCGCCCTCCCTCCTGGGAATCGAACCCAGGTCTCTCGCTTGTGAGATGTGTGCTCTAACCACTGACAAGCAACAGGTTTAAAATCTCATCCGAGGGACGGAACCTCCGACAATACAACAAACCCCAGCATTGCTTTGGGATGTTAACTCAGACTATCTGCCTCTATTGTTTAGGAATCCATGTTTGTAGATCATGTATTGAAAGAAATATACTTGCAGTATTTTACCTTTAGACTGCAACTTTGTTTGTTACTATTCTGCCTTTGCTCCTGACCAGGTCGAATTTAATGGGAACAAAATTTACAATCTACGATAATGGAGTAAATCCTGCTAAAGCCGTGGGATTGCTTGATGAGAGCAACAGCAGGCAGGAGTTAGCTGCCGTGTGTTATGTGAGTAGAATAACAGGCAGGAGTTATCTGAGTGTGTTACATGAGTGCAACATTGGGCAGGAATTATCTCTGTGTGTTGTGTGAGTACATCAGATGATAGTGGAATGTATGCAACCTTGTGATATGAGAAACTCAAAATGAAATGTAAAGCTTATTATTTCACCTTCTCACTATGTGGCCATGAAGCAGTTGTAGGAAGAATCTGCTTTTCACTTTCTGCAGGAGACTAACGTACTGGGCTTCAAAGGACCGAGGAAGATGACAGTGGTCATTCCAGGAATGAATATGAATCACGAACGAGTCCCCATCAGGCCTCGCCATGTAAGTCATTCAAAAGGATGTACATGTAAAAAATTTCAATACATTTCATAGAACCATGGCAAACAAGAAGACCGTTTGGTCCATTGTGTCTATACTGGTTCTATTCAGAGAAATCATTACAGTTACATTTACCTGCCCTTGCTTACTTCTATTTAGGTATGCAGTCAACTTTGTTGTCCTCCTCTCTCTGTTTATTTTGAATTGCCCTTTTCATTAATCCCAGTTTCCGTCTTTCCCCGCATCCCACTTTCCATCCCTTTCCCTGTTATCCCACAGTGTTTTCACTTCTTGGTTGCTGTTGACTAAAGTTTTGATCCAATCACAATTGCCATCTGTAATCAATGTCTTCATCATTGGCCAATAAATTGGTTACTTCAATCCAAGAATGTTTGTAGGACACTGTGCGCAATTGGCTGCCGTGTTTCGCCCACAATATATTTTCTCATTTTCTCTTCCCACAAATTCAAGCTTATTCGTTAGTCTGGTGCCATATTCTATATTCTGATGGCTTGCTGTTTTGTTCCATTTTACTTTATTTTAAGATGAGGTCCATGAACACTTGAATTCCAGTCACTTATTTTCTTGAAATATATGTCTTTGTCTGGGAGCCAGTCTCTGGCAGTAAATGTAATTTAGCAAATGTGAAACTGATCTGGGTTTCTCTCTCCGGACATGGCATCTCCAGTTCCATGATGTATTGTCTACATGTGAGCAGTTGTCTCGGCACTAAACAGTGTTAGCGCTGCAGCAAAGGTTACATTTTTTGTTTTCAAACCACAGGAACATGAAAGCTTGCTGTCGATGTGGCAGAATCGCAACATGGAAAATCTAATCGAGCTGCACAACAAGGCGCCGGTGTGGAATGACGACACACAGTCTTATGTCCTGAACTTCCATGGGAGAGTCACGCAGGCATCCGTGAAGAACTTTCAGATTGTTCATGACAATGACCGTAAGTAGTAATAATAATAATCCTTGCGTTTGATATAGCGCCAGATCAAGCAGTTGAGACATTTCAAAGCGCATCATAGGATGTACTTGAATATCAACTTGAACAGGCAGACAGGACCTCGGTTTAACGTCTCATCTGAAGGACAACACCCCCAACAATGTAACGTACCCCCAGCCCTGCATTGAAGTGTCTTTTATATTCACGTGTACCAGCTGACCCCAGTGAAAGGTGACATGTGCTGCCTCGTCCCATGTCACTGTTGGCTGTCCCATGTGTTGGGAATGATTCTCTGAGTGAGTGCCACTGTATGTAACAGTAGCTATTTTTGATCAAACGGTGTCTGAAGAATGGTATGAGACACTGTTCTTATGTGCCATTGTTTTGTGTACTTCCGTGCACATTACCATGTGCAGTGTAGTTAGCACAAACCTCATGAATAGAAACCGAGGTTCTGATAGTCTTTGAATGGTTGTTAATATTTCTTCTTCCCTTTATTTCCCTCTTTTCCACTATTTATCCTCTCCCTTTTTCCCTCCCCTTTTCCTTCCTTCCTTCCTTCCTTCCTTCCTTCCTTCCTTCCTTCCTTCCTTCCTTCCTTCCTTCCTTCCTTCCTTCCTTCCTTCCTTCCTTCCTTCCATCCATCCATCCATCGCTCCCTCCTTCCCACAACTTCCTCCTCTTCTCTTTCTCCTTCCCTTCCGTGTCTCCCTCTCTTCCTCCTGCTTTCCCTTTCTTACTCTCCCTGTTCATCCTCCTCTTCGGCACCCTACATTCCTACTCCTTTCTTTCGTTGCCTCCCGCCCTTCTCTATACCCTTCCTCCCTCCTCCATCTTTCTCCCTCCTCCCTTCTCACCAGCTGACTACATTGTGATGCAGTTTGGAAGAGTAGCTGAAGATGTTTTCACAATGGACTACAACTACCCAGTATGCGCCCTCCAGGCCTTCGCAATTGGACTGTCCAGCTTTGACAGTAAACTGGCGTGTGAATGAAGACAGCAATAGTGGTGCAGGCCTCCACTTTGTGACGGAAGCGAAACGTGAAAAAGGGACTTATTTATTGTACTGTAATCATGCAAATACAACAGATCTGTATTATGGAAAAGGGTTAGATCAGAACAGGAAATAATGCAAACCAAGGAAATAAAGACACTGTCAGAAATAGATGTTAGACTTCCCCACGTGACCTACAATCATGGCATGTTGATCAGTTGCCCTTTTCTTTACACTGTGGTACTTGAATGATTAGCGGAACTGTTGTGTGTAATACCGTGTATACCCAAGCCATCACTGCCCACAGAGAGCGACCGGAAAGGGGAACTATTTAAGCGCTTGAGCGAGACCCTAGTATTTTATTGGCAAAGCAGTGAACCCTTAGATTGTGTCGTGACCCACCCATATTTTGTTCCTGTACAATGTGCACCCTTTCCTGCATAATGTTTCCATTGCAGGATGGAAAGCCTCTGGTTTTTCTCCACTTACTTGGTGGGCGTGAGGAATGGGGCTGGAGTCCCAGGGACAGTTACCCTCCATTAGACTGGTGTTGGAGTCTCCAGGGATAGCTGCTGTTCAGTGGACTGAGCAGCGCTCTGCGATGCTTTGCCAAGTGACTGTTCTACAAACATGATTTAGGATGGGGTAGAGTGATCACCCTCAAACCCAACACCATCCTCACCAACAAAACACAGACAACCCTGCAGCAGGGTTTGCTGGCTTGTGTTGAGGAATTTTGAAGCTGAGATTTGTTCCTCCCGAGCTAAGGGTGACTGAGGGACACACAGTGGCTTGCACTGCTGCTGCTTTGAGTGAGACCAGCTAACACAATACACAGCAGAAATGGGTTTACTTAAAGCAGGCAACAGTAATTCAAATCCTGCGGGTAAAGTATTCTCATTGTTAAAACTTTTTAAATATTAGTTTGGGTGCAGGCAGGATTGTGAGATTTTCTTAAATATCATGTTCTCTCCACGGTGCCTGAAACCTTCAATACTCCCCTGTGCCTGCGTTTCAATACTCCCCTGTGCCTGCGTTTCAATACTCCCCTGTGCCTGCGTTTTAAACTTGGAGCTGGTGAAGCAGAGGGAAGGGGAATCACACCTTTCAGCCCTTCCCTGCATGGTTTTCAGTTGATATACATTAAATGTATTAAGACACTTCCTCACCCCTTGATGTGTTGTCTACCAAGTAAAATAAGACAAGAAGTAGTAATGACAGAGATTGCTTGCAGGAAAGCAAACAGAACACAATGGACTGGTAACATGCCATAAAATGCTGTCCCTAGCAACTTCAACTGTAGTTTCCCGAGTCGCAGCTGCCCTGGATCTTCACCCCCCCCCCCCCCCCCCCCCCCTCCAGAGCACAGTAAAGGCTGCGTCACCTATCATTCAGATTCTAATTCAGACTGAATATTCCTCGCTGTCTCAAATCAGTTATGCTTTGTGTGATACACTGCAGACTGTGTGTTATTTCTGTATCATGTACTGAGGTCTGAGTTGTCTTGTGTGTCGCACACTAGCTGCTTGTTATTCTTTATTTAAAACTTAGTTATTTTAATCGATTCATCCTCTGACCTCCCTCAGACAATTTAGATGATCAGTCTTCCCAGTATATTCTAAAATGCAGGATTTTGTTTTTCGTTATTCCTACTTTTTCCAAAACATTTTCAACGTTTGCAATCATCAGCTATAATCAAGTTCAGGTTTACTCTTCAGAAGTTGAATATCTAGTGTGTGTATTTTGGAGACCGCCTTGCCTGTCATTCGACAATGTTGTTAATGAAAAAGAGCAAAACAATGTAAAGCTCTGTGTTATGAACGAGTTTGAGCCAATCTCAGGCTAGTGCCTCTTCACCCATTTATTAATGCCATGTTTCACCAGTACTTTTCTTGGTTTCAGATTGGAACTTCACCCTGTGACTTCCCCAGTGACATCGCCCTCTGACCTCCTTAACCTCTCTTGGGTCACATCTGGCCTTCTGACCTTGCTCTGGTCTTGTTACCCTCTAACCTTCTGTTGGTCACGACGCCCTCTGAATCTGTTGTCTTTGACCCTGACAGGATTCTCCCTTTGACCTCCCTTGACCAGAATTGTTCTTTCAGTTGACATTTCATGGCTGACCTCTTTCAGCTTGAGTCACCCTCGGAACTCTCTAAAAGAGAGCTTGATTTTTGTTTGAAAAAGGGAAATAAGCACTGACGTTGGTGTCCTACCCTTTGAGATGGCAACCCGTTGAATATCCCTAAGGCGGAGTGTAACCAGAAACTGCATTGAGACCGAAAGAGCAATGCATTCACATAATCGCTAGATGGGAGTGAGTTTTTATTGGTAGTTCTTGGGCTTTTGATGCATGTGGTGTCAATACACAGGTGCTGACAGAGGTTGAAGTGAGTTCCAACCCATCCTTGCTATGAATAATATTTATAAGCGTATAGTTACCAAACCCATTATTGTTGCTTTGAAAGATGAGTTTACAGACAGCTGTGAATCTGCCGTCCCATCAGGCGTGCCCAATGTTGTAGACCAGCAAGAGTCTTATTTAGAAAAAAATTATTGTTTCTATTTTATGATGTGTTGGACTTGTATACATACATATCCATTTCAGTGGCTAAGAAAGCTGAGCTGGCAGTTTTCTAACATAATCTTTTCATGTTCAAATCTGCTCACTTCTCTCATTCACTCTCACAAACGCATTCCTTCGCATTGTCATCCAATTTCAAACACTTTCTCACTGTTATTGTCTCACAGATTCATACACACTTTCACTTCACTTATTCTCATTTTCTCTTATTCATTTTTGGACTCTCGCACACATACACTTGAATATTTTTTCCATTCACCCTTATTCTCATGCATTCACTCACACAATTGGGCCTCAGACATTCTTCCTCTCAAACACTCATTCTCACACATTCACGGAATTACTAATGTACGATTATTTTCCTTTACATTTTCACATCTCTCATTCACTCATTCTCTTTCTGATTATACCTTTTCACTGACTCGCACTTTGATTCTCTCACAATTTCTCTCTCCAAACTAAGTTCTATCCTGTCTGTGGAGTACATGTGCCTCTTATTTTTATTTACCAGTATGCAATACCATAAAGTTATATGTATTAGCTCAGGTGCACTCTCTATCATGCTCTCTTTGAATGATATAATTGTAATTACTGGTCAAAACAGAGTGTAGCTGTTAATCATGCAATCTCATCCATTGGCTTTGCAGTATTATTTTTTAAAAATACATTTTATCATCTCATATTTGGAACTTGTTTTGCCTTGAACACATGGAATGGGAGGAGAAGCTGCATGTGTTACAGGGCTGTTGTCAAAGATCATTATTGGCCTTGAAAGCAATGGCAGAACCAGTCGGTCAAGAAGTATTCCTTGTTCCGAGTTCCACCGTGTCCTCACTTTATGGCCGGGGGCAGTGCCCGAAGCAATGCTTTAGCTTTAGCTGCTGAACTGCTTGTGCCATCTGGTGGTGGAATGAATTGAAAAAGACTCTCTGTCACTGAATTAAAATCGACCGCTTTCAAATACGTCATTACGCCTTTTCTCTTTTCTAATTTATTTGTGTTTTCGTTTGTCATTTTGCAAAAGGAAGCTGCAAGCGCTTGGCTCTAATCTCATTCCGAGTTATTTGCAGGCGATCAATTAAAGTTAATGTCTTTAATCTATTCTGTTCTTTCCCAATTTACACGCACTCACTCGCACATGTAATCCTCTTGGTTGTCCTAACAGACCATTGGCAGGGCAGACTGGTCACTGGGTCTGGTATTCCTCCCACTCGGCTTCTGTTCACTTTGCAAAGTGAAGCCCTAATAGTGGTGGTCCTGGCTGAAAAGCAATGGAAAGCTTGCAATAGCCAGCCACATTGTGTTAGCTGGTTAATACTCCAACAGTCACACCCTGGGGTCCCCAAGTCTTGGCTCTTGCCAACCTGTGCCTAAAACTCACCAGAATTAATTGTACTTTGCCTCCTCCAGTGGCAACTCCAAGTCTGCCAATATTCTATTAGCTTCTCTGCCAAACATCAAGGCTTGGATGAGTGTAAATTTCTTGCAGATGAATAGGGACAAGACGAAAGTCATACTCTTTGGCTCCCACAACGTGTTCACTACGTAGCCTCATTTCACCAATACTGGCCAGGCTCCGCTGGCTCCCCATCACTGAACGGATTGACTTCAAGATCCTCACGTTCGTGTTCAAATCCACTCACTAGCTGGCAACCTCACTACTTCTCCAACCTCCTCACTCCCCAAACCACCACCCAGAGCCTCGGCTGGAGCGGCATTGGCTTGCTGCCTGCCCATCACACCCTCCGCCCCAGCTGCTTACAGCCACATTCCCATAAACCTCGTTCCTTGTCTCCAAGGTGAGTTCACATGATAGAGCAGGATGAGATGTGTTTGAATTCCTTCTTCCAGTAGGCAAACCGGGAACTCTAATCTCTGGATTGAAGGACGAGAACGGCTCAGGGAGCACAGAACAGGAAGGCAACCAGAAGATCGCAAGGTCTGTCATGTCCCTTCAGACCGAAGACCCCTGGGTGGAATGGCCTCCCGCTGGAGTTCTCCGTTTTGTGGGAGGGATAAGACTGGACCTATCTGCTGGAATTGTACAACAGTATGCCACTGGAGGGGATCATGGTGAATTCGATGAAGAATAGCAACTTCACCCTGATTTTTAAGAATGAAGATGAGAAGGAAGTGATGAAAAGTTGGAGGCCAATTTTGCTGCTAAATGTAGACTATAATATCCTGGCCAAGAAGACCTCTGAGAGGATAAAGTCTGGAGCAGGTGATACACTGTGACCAGACCTGCACAGTTCCAGGCCAGAGGATCTCTTGACAACCTTACATTGCTCAGGAATACCATAGCTTACGTGCAGGACAGTGGAGGTGGGAACTTACCTAATCAGTCTGGATCAGGAGAAAGCCTTTGACAAGAGTATTTCATGACTACATGTTTGAGGTCCTTGTCAATATGGGATTCAGGGAGGGAATTGGGTCCAGCTGCTCTACAGAGACACCTGTAATGCAGTCATAATGAATAGACCTGAAACACAGAATAGGGAGATGGATGTCTTCTTGATCAGGAGATAGCCTTCAAAAGAGTGTTTGAGGTGTTCTTCATAATGGGCTTTGGGGAGGGAATTTGGTGCTGTTACAGTCTGCCAGGCGTTCGTTCTACAATGTAAAAAGGGAACATATTGAGTCTTTGAATCTACATGTTTTAATTCAATTTATCTTCTCAACTGTTGTGAGTCAATCCCATTACCATCAAATCATAGTTAAATCAATGCTTTTAAATGAAGTTAATCATTGTTGATGGTGTTTCATACATATTGACCGGACCAATGAGTAAATGACAAAGGAATGACTCAGATTTGCCTGATGAAATGATCTACCGGTATATAAGGGAAGCAAGTGAGAACTGGCCTGGAGTACAGAACGCTATGCTTGAATGAGAACCACAGTTATATCAGATATATACTGGGTTGTACAAAAGAATTTTCATGCTTGTCTACACAACAGATCTCTGCACTGACTTGATTCACGAGTAATATCTCGTTATGGATCGTGAGAAAAATCTAGGAGTGTTTTACATTCCCCGTTTATTCCTTGTGTACCAAGGATTGGTTTTGTTAGGTGTTCCACACTGTTGGGTTTGGTTGTGCCTTGGCTCCTTATGAGAATATTGATGCTGTTGACATTGGCTCTCTAGAAATGTCAAATTCATAGGTTAACATTGATTTGGTTTTGCAACAAGTTCAGACATTTTGAAAATAGGAAGTTGCTAAATTGCATAAGAAATCAATTGGCGGCATCAGTGTTTTGTAATATTTTGTTTGGACAATCTTGAGTTTGGATATAAATTAAGAGGGAGTGACTTTTTCCTTGATTAGATTGTACACGAGCTGTGGAATGAATTGTCTCAATGAGCCTAATTATGTTTTCTCACTGTCCAATGAGATACCACAAACACAACTTTTTTGTTTGCCAAGTGTTCTTGTCTCATTTCCCCATGAATGATCTATTCATCATAGAATCATAGAATCATAGAATTTTACGGCACAAAAGGAGGCCATTCGGCCCATCTAGTCTGTGCCGGCTCTTTGAAAAGAGCGATTCAATCCCACTGCCCTGCCCACTCCCCATGCCTAATAGACACGTTCTCCCTAAATAAAGATTAATTCCCTTTTAAAAGTTGTTATCGAATCAGCCTCCACCACCTTTTCAGGCAATGCATTCCAGATTCGAACAACTCGCTGAGTGAAAAAATTTCTCCTCAGCTCCCCTCTACTGCGCCTTGAAACTATTTTAAATCTGTGACCACGAGTCACAGATTCACCCACGAGTGGAAATAGTTTTTCAAACAATCTCTATTGCCTTTCCATCATACAATATTCCCAAGCCTCTGTTGACATGTAGCAGTAACAAACACTGTGAGAAGCGGTGAAAAGTTTTCTTCTGGTACAGATTTTATTCCTCTGGTTTCTCCTTTTCCATCGGGCTGAGATGTAGCCAACATCAATGAACCTAGGATCTCCCTTGCTTGTATTCATCAGCAACTCACTGGATAAACTCACTGAGTCATCTGGGTGGTTGATGG
This sequence comes from Hydrolagus colliei, assembly GCA_035084275.1. NCBI lineage: Eukaryota > Metazoa > Chordata > Chondrichthyes > Chimaeriformes > Chimaeridae > Hydrolagus > Hydrolagus colliei. The sequence goes on along the minus strand of CM068746.1, from coordinate 41,745,031 downwards.
GAATACACATGTTTTGGTTTATAAGAAGGTGTTTACTTTATGATGGAGATGTGACTGTATATTGTGGGGTATGTGGCCATCTCGATAAGACGTCGAAAGCGCTACATAAATGTAAGGATTATTATATTATCTCGTCTATTGAGTTCAAACAGACAGATTCTTGTGGGAACATTTGGAGAAAAAAAGTCACAGCGACCATAGAGAGGAAATGGGAGTATCATTGAGCAAAAAGATAGTACCAATGTTCTCCTCACTTCTGCTAGATAATACTTTCCCTTTGAATGGTTTGGAAAAGGACTTGGGATGGTACTGTTCCTGTTCTCATTGCGGAGAATTCACCATGTCTATAACCCACCACAAACAGTCAGGTACTAGTGCAGTTTAGATACAGAGCAAAGCTTCCTCCAGCAATCATTCCCATATCAACCGCAGACCAGGGTAGATAAAATAATGTCTTAAAGTGCTTCACAGTAAAGTGAGAATTGTATGCTGTGTGTTTTGATGATACAAAGGCTCCCTCTGCACTGCTCCCACTGAACCCTTCCAGGTCCAGTACAACGCAGATTAGATGTAGGGTGATCCTCTATGTTTCTCCATCCTACAGTCCCAAGTCAGACGCAGCATAGGTCCAACACAAAATAAATCAACCTCTACATTATTTTGTGCAACACAGTTTAGATTGAGGGTAAAACGTACAATTTGTAGTGAATTTTACACAAATTTCTACTCTGGTGTCGTGGCCATTTGAGAAGATCCAAACTTTATTTCACAGTGGAGCATTCATGGCAGCACAGAGAATTTAATCCTTAACTTTGAACTCAGTTCCGAAGGTGAAAGCATCACCAGAAGCTCCCTTAGTAACCAGGCTTTTAACTTTGATAATCTTAAACAGTCACTTAATGTATTACCCTCCTTTCAACCATTATTTATGTAAAAATGAATACGAAGAAAATGCGTGTGACGATGTTCCCTCCCGACGTGAAAGGCGCTCTATAAATGTAATTTTGTTGTTGCTATGCTTTGGATTTATGACCTCAATAAAGGTTGCCAAGAGTGAACAGAAATAGGATAATTAACAGAATTTACCCAGCTGGGGGAACCCAGTATATTAGCTCCCGAGGATGAGGATGTCTCGACACTCCTAAGTCTAACCAAGATTGTTTGGTCAAAGATATTTAATATCTTGGTTACTGTCCGTCCGCAGATTGACTAAAATTGCCTTGTTACATCATATTTGTCTTAGTGATGCAAGTTCAACTCAAGCACCCCATTTACCTTCCCCGAAAGGAGATTTATTTTTTAGAAACTTCATAGTGCTATACAGTACTAAGGGTATTCGGATAAATAATAACCGTTTCATTTGATACAGTGTTCATTATATCAAACCTTCTCCACTGTTTGTGTGGGACGCTGCTGTGCGCAATTGGCTGCTGCGTTTCGCCCACAAATATACAGTCAATTCACTTTACAGTATATTCCTGTAAGCGCTTTGAGACGTCTAGAAGATGTGAAAAGTGCTATATCATATATAAAGGATTATTTTTATTATTATTAGTATTAAAAAATAATGGATGAAATACTGAATAAGCCACTGTCAACCATACAAATGAACCAAGGAATGTTTGAATGTTTAAATGCTATAATTGATCTTCACTTATATACATTAACAAACAGACAAAACAGTAGAGCGCTTCACTACTTTATTTTCTACCAAGAACAGACCAACACATCAGGTTGAGTATTCAACCTAACAGGCCATTCAAACCAATGGTTCATGTGATTCAACAAGCTGAACAGTCAAGGGTTGGACAGGCTAGCTTATAAGCACAGACAAAGTTGAACTGTTTGCTGCAGTCTTCAGTTGACCAGAGAAAGTGACCTGGAAAAAAATATGAACAGAATGAGATTTAAACCTATTCAATACATGAAAGAAGTATAGAATTGCATGAGTGACTGAGCAGGGAGAGAAGGTACTCAGAGCACTCCCGATGGGAATCTTCCCACCCAGCTCCTGTGAACCCTGCAAGCCAAGCTCTAAAGCTTAAGATGGGCCCAGCAGGAAGCTTTGCAGGCAATACTTTCAGGACTTGCAACCAGATGTTAACTGTTAAATTCTATCAGTGCTCCAGCGTACACTGTGCTGACCCTATTACCAACCCATACGTTGTCCTCTGGAATCAGGAAAGCAGGATGTTTCCATGTGGAGGTGGTGGGATGCATGGAATTCTCTGATGTGGATACTCTGAGTGGTGAGGGATTTCCGCATTACCAGGTCAAATTTTTTTTATTGCTCCTTGATAAATAATATCATGTTGCGTTATTCGTTTGGGAGAAAATATCATCTGACTGGCAGAAGTTACTGGTTCGCAGCAAGTGAGCAACCAGTAAAGGGCTGAATTATACAATGCATTACTATTTACACTTATTTTATGCGCCTTTCATGAGAGGATGTCCAAATGCATTTAAATTATATATCAAACCACCAAGGCATTTCAATAATGATAATAATCCTTGCATTTTATATAGCGCTTGATCACATTTGTGATCACATTGATCACAAAGCGCATCACAGAATATACTGTAAAGTGAATTGACTGTATAGTTTGTGGGTGAAACGCGGCAGCCAATTGCGCACAGCAGCGTCCCCACAAACAGCCGTGAATCGAGAGACCAATTTATTATTATATTTTGAAAGGAAGGGTGCCTGTCAGCGCAAAATTTACATAGATAAGAATTCTGCCTTTCAAACATGATCTGCTTTGAAGTGGCATCGAGCCTCTGTGTTTCTTGCAGATTCCATTAAGAACCATTCACATACATATGAGAGAAAGTCAACTTACTCTTGTGGTTGAGTGCAACACAACTCTCCTTTCCATTTGCGTTCAACGGTTCACTGGGACACCAAGCTGTGTGGTCCATGGGTGTACCATCAGTCCAAACAAAAATCCCCTCCTACGGTGAATCAATCACATTTTAGTTACCTATCGCCAGGTGTCCAACAATCCCAGGAAAGGATGAGTCGATGCTACTGCAGATTCATGTTGTATTGGGCTATTGGGAAACTGTTGTGCTGTGCACAGTGACACAGGATTGTGCTTTATACACTTCATTAGAATTGTACTGTATATATTAGTATGTACTGTAGTTTTTACTGTGTTTATTTGTACAATACTAAACTGTGTATATGCTCCAGTATTGCAACCTAATGCATTGTGTGTAATGGTAGATCTGTAAAATACTGTGCTGAGTAATGTAGAGTACAATTACAGTATTGTGTACGGTATTGTGGGGTACACACTATTACAGTATTTTGCACAATGGCTGGGTTGCAAAGTGAGTTGTGAATCTCAGGCAGACCAGGTAGTTACCAGTTTAACGCGACACGCTTCAGGCCTGGGACCCAGTCACCTGCTTTCTCAATACAGTTATCTTGGAAATAGATTATTTAGAGATTGGAAAATAAATTGTGGGAGTAATACTAACAAAAATACATTTGGTGGAGCCAGAAAAAGGTGATACTTACTTTGCTGCAGTCACTGCCTCCAAGCCATGTATACGGATATGTTATGTACGAGACCTCAATCACACTTTTGACAAACATATGATTCAATCGGCAGTGAATGGATGCAAGGTGGCCATCGGGAGCAGTTTGTTTGCAGTATTGCTGTGGATTGAGTAACGAAAAATCACAGTTATTCATTTCAAAATAAGAATTGATACTTTAACACCCGTAACGACTGTATATTTGAGGGTGAAATGTGGCAGCCAATTGCGTACAGCAGACTCTCACAAACAGTAGTGGATAGAAATGACCTTTTGGTTTAAAAAGGATTATTATCAGGCATGTGGAGTAAGGAAACTTGCCCAAGGTTTCGCCCTGACCTGCCGGGAATCAAACCCAGGTTTCTCACTTGCGAGCGAGTGCTCTAACCACCTGAGCTACAGGACTCCGGGATTATTGCACTCTCAAAGCTGTTCGATGACCAGATTAGCTTCCCTGCTGTCCTCCAAAGCCAAACAATTTAATCAAACACTGAAAGGTGTATTCTGATATACTGGTGAATCAATATAACGCATTGGCACTTGCCTCGCAAGCAACACCACCCAGGTTTGATTACTGGGTAAAGCCAAACCTTTGGTAAGTTTGCTTACTCTACATGCCTCTGTTTACCCAGCAGAAGGTAGGATCCTGGTTGTTAGTTAATGCTTGTTTGCTTTCCTTGGTACTAATCCTTTTTTAAAAAAATCATAACTTAGTCACTCAATCCACTACAGCAGAGAATACTTCCTTTCTCTAAGCTTTTGAATGTGTCCTCCCGACATGAAGGACTATATACCAATGTAATTTTGTTGTTGTTTTGAACGTCATCTTTTACTTGTTTGGAAGTCAGCCAAAAATTGTTGGTTGGTGTGTCATTTGGAGTATTTATTTTCCCACCGTAATAATATTTAAGTGGTTTAAAACCCTGTTTATGGGACACTGCTGTGTGCAATCAGCTGTCGGGTTTTGACCACAAAATATAGTCAATTCAGTTTCCATTACATTCTGTGAGGCACTTTGAGATGTTTCAATGATGTGATAAGACACTATAGTAATAATAATAATTATTATAATAACCCTGCATTTGATATTCCATCTGATCACGTCTTTACTGGTGAATTCACTGTATAATGTGTTGGCAAAATTGGCAGTCAATTGCACACAGGCAGTGTCCCACAAACAGTTGAGAATTGAGTGACCAAATAAAAAACACAGATCCACCAATCGACTAACAACAGGGTTCCTACTTACTGTTTGGTAAACAGATGAGTGTGGAGAATGAAAACTTCCCTTGCGTTTCACCCTGCCCGGGAATTGAACCCAGGTCCACTCGCTTGTGAGGTGAATACTTTAACCACTGAGCTACAGGACATCTTCCTGCATCAGATACAATAATTATTATCAGGGAATATTACTTTCTTTACCAATCCGAGCATAGTTAAGGCACGATTGTCAATATCAGTTTCCAACAGCCAATCAGATGTAGTCACTCAATGTTAGCTCAACAAACAGAAAACAAGACTTCAAAACACTGGTTTAAACAAGTCCAGTGGGGAGAGGGGTACTTTACATGTACTTCTTTATATACAGCAACAACAAGTTGCACACACACACACACACATATATATATCGTCTTCAATGCAGGAGAGCGTCTCAGAGCACTTAAATATAATGCTATTACAGTACACTGAATCGTTTATCTCCATTTTATAAAAAGGGGACAGAAACACACATGAAAACCCCCTTTTGAACCCTGCAAGCTTTGTTCTTGTATGTCCCATATACCAGGAGCCTCTTTCGTCCCCTCACAAGTCTGACAGGCATCCTCTGACCATTTCCTTCATTTCCTCTCCTGCTCCAGATCATCATAGAGTAATCATAGAATTGTATAGCGCAGAGGAGGACATTCAGCCCATTGAGTCTGTGCCGGCTCTTTGAAAAGATCAAACCCACTGCACCTCTCTCTCCCCATAGCCCTGCAAACTTGTCCTCCGCAAATAATTATCTAGTGAGTTTTAATCTCACTCCTTCTGTTCTGCTTTCTGCCTCAATCCTCACTCTGTTGAAATCAAAACATACAGTTTATTGCAACATTTCCTCTTTCAACTCATTCTTTTCCTGGACTCAATACTTCAACTTCCTCCCCCAGTCTTTTTTGCCGGTCAATATATATCTAACCACTCTTCAAACCAGAACTTGCTCAATCTTGTCTTCTCCTGGTCTTGTCAAGTACAGAGGTTCAGCTCTCAACACACACACACACACACACTCGTAGCTTTGTAAGAAAAGGAAAGTTATTGTAACTGAGATGCTGTTTTCTGTGTTTCGATCAATTGATAGTTGGATATTTGGATTATCCAGGAGAAAGGTGTTTCCCAAATGGGATCTACCCTGAGTCTTGATGATAGTTTTGATAATTTAATAGGATAAAGTTGTGGCTCGGAGGTATAATGTGTCCATGATGTGTTCTCATGAAACCCAGTTAGATCCCAAGATAAATTGCTGGTTTGTATTCGGTTAGTTTATCTCACCATGTAGAGGTCCTACAAATACGCTGGAGCTGCTTAGGTTGGTATTCACTGTCTAAACTCGCGATACAATTGGACCAAGAACACTCTGGGTCTATATGACTAGATTTCATACATTGGCAAAGCCAAAGTATTACCGTTATTCTGCTGCTACTAGAAGTCGACATCATAATTTGGTTAAATTATCTGCTCAACCGGACATATTAATCAAATAGGCAGCCTGAGTTATTCTGTCCTTGACCAATACTGGAGTCTGCAGTACTCCCAACAGGTTTGAGGCAAAGCAAAATCTATTTTCTCACTGAAACGGTGATCAACAATGGAACAATAATATACCGCTCATAACGTAACTGAAATCTTGGGTACGTTACCTCTGCATCAGCGAAGCACAGTTGGAGGTGGATGTATTTGTAACAAACGCCATTCAAAGCAACATAGCCATCTCTGCAAGCGCCTTTACAAATGCCAGATACATCTTTACAAGTTCGATCAGCAGCCAGGGTGAATTTATCCTTTGTCATTTCAAAGCTGGATGGTTTACCAGCATACCAGTTAACGGGGGCATAAGACAATGGGACACTGTTTTTCGGAGGATCATCATAGAAATATGGTTCGTTCATTGGTTCATAGCTAGGTTGGTTGATGGGTTCGTAGCCAGGTTGTTCTTTCGGTCCAGATGTAGTTGTGTCTTTTTTAACTCCAAAGAAAGGTTTTCCAACTCTATCCATGTATTTGTTATCTTCGTTTCCATATGAATTCTTTGCTGCAAAAGCTGAACAAAAAGATGATTATTTCAGAACAGAATTCCCAGATCCTAGAACTTCACTCTAGTTATTATTTCTAAATTATTCACATTGAATACCGAAGTGCAGGTATAAGAAGAATCTAGTATGATCCAAATTCTATGGACAGAGTTTGGGCCATAGTAATTTGAGGTGAATGGGATTTTTAAACTGGGCTTGATAGATGTCAAATAACCAATTTGTGACTCACCTGCTTGGGTGGGAAGGGGTAAAACAGGTCCCCTTGGAGTTAATCTGGTCCAAAGTGACCAGTTTGTCAACCGGACATATTAATCAAATAGGCAGCCTGAGTTCTTCTGTCCTTGACCAGTACTGGAGGTCTGCAGTACTCCCAACACAAGGTCCATGGGCATTGTCAGTTTTGCTTTGGTTTGCAGGGTTATCGTGAATCGAGTGGGAAAAATCCCTATTCCCAGTGATAGTAGCAAGTCTGGCTGGTCTGGTGTCAAGCCTGACACTCTTCTCAGGCTTGACACCAGAGGGGACTTAGTTTAGGTCATCTCATCCAAAGGACAGCAACTCTGATAGTGTAGCAACCCTACAACACTGCACTGGAGTGTCAGCTTGAATTATGAGCTCAAAGACTTGATTTGGGGTTTAAACTCACAATATTTTGATCAAGATTACTATCATCTGAGCCAGGCGGTCATATATGCTGAGAAAATAGTTGGCATCACAAAGTATTATTGGCATTACAGGTTACTGAAGTTCTAAAGGAAACTATAAATGTTTCTTTCAAACAAATGGTTTTAGGGTTGGTTAGATTTAGTGGTAAATGGTGAACACATTTGTTCAATGGGTGAACCATTCTTAAGAGAAATGGTTTTAGTAGCGAGATAGACCTGTGGTCATTGGCAGCTGAAGACGCAGCAGGAACACTTGCCAAACTAGGCTCTCAATGATAATAATAATCCTTGCATTTGATATAGCGCTTTTCATATCTTCTAGACGTCTCAAAGCGCTTCACATAATATACTGTAAAGTGCATTGACTGTATATTTGAGAGCAAAACGCGGCAGCCAATTGCGCAGACCAGTGTTCCACAAACAGTCATGGATTGAAATTACCAATTTTTTTTAGGGATTATTATTAGACGTGGAATAAGGAAACTTGTCCAAGGTTTCACCCTGACCTACCTGGATTCGAACACAGGTCTCACGCTTGTAAGGCGAGCGCTCTAACCACTGAGTTACAACATTGCCATAAGCAATGAGGTTTTAACTGGTTGGACTCCAGTGATATCTCAACACACACTCCCCAAGCATACATTTCATGTCATACATGGGAATATTTCCATGTGTGGGTGGCATACATATGTAAGTAGACTCTCAGTCCCGTTTGGATACACTTAAGCAAGGTGATGGGTTTCCAGAAGTGTTAGTCACACAACTGACCCGAGAAACAAATAAGGGAAAATGAAATTAAAAACATGCTTTAACAACCAGCTCATTTTATCCAAATTGTTTGTTTGACTTGAGAAGACACTCGAAGAGGGCTTCACCCTTACGCCAGTGAGATATGGCAGTGCGAATAAACAACAATGGAATGCAAAGGACTGTTTCCTACGAGCACAGTAAACCCTGACGCTGACCCACTCTGGGTTGGTGAGGATCACACCCGCGTTCTGAGAAGAGAAAGGAGAGTATTACCTGTACCAGCAGGGACGACCAGGATCAATAGAGTCAGATGTAACATTTTGCTGACACTTTCTTTCACCAGCTCTAAATAGAACAAAACGAAGGAGAAAAAAAAAGCAAAATAAACACAATTCGAAACGGACGATCTTGAAATGAAGAATTTTACTGAATGGCTGCATACCTCACAGTGTCAGTCGGGATAGTGAGCGAGGCACCAGCAAAGCTGGACTCCAATCTCCAGCAATAATAAACAAGGGTAACTGCAGAGCGAGACCTTTTAAGCTGTTTAAAGTTTTGTTATGAATCACACAATGGGGACCATATTTAGAGCATGAAAGACTGGGTTTTTGTGGCTCTAATTCTATCCTTCTGGTATTGGTAAACCTGGACCAATCATGTGAGTCTGACCTACAGAGCCAGCCCCAGAACAAAACCCATTAACTTTCCACACTTTGAATGTAGAGATGGTATCTACTGTTAAAAATCAAAATGACTCAGTTTAGTCAGATTGTTGGTGGAGATGCCAATTTCAGACCCAACTCAGACAGTTTTATTTATTGGGCTGCATAAAATGTTGGGTCAGCTGCCAATTGAGGGTAAATAAGAACTTTTACTACTTACTCAGAGTTAGCAGAGACCTAGCACAAGCAGTCCCCACACAGAATAGAATGAACTATTTCTCTGTCTATCACAAACACAACCATGAGGTGTGGAGAAAAAAAACATCCGGGAATTCTCTTCAGAAATGATCTGGAGCTAGGAGTCACAAGCACAAGTGCGGATGACACAAGACTAATGAAGGTGATAGACTGCAAAGACAAGCAGAGGATAGGTTACAGGAGGACTGGAATATACTGGGTAATTGGGCAGATTAATGGGAGATTAAACTAAATGTAGAAAAATGCAAAGTACTTCACATGGGGACAAGAGATCCAGGAAGGGACTACTGTATTATTTAATAATAATCCTTGCCTTTGATATAGGGCCTTATTATGTCCTTGAAACATCTCAATGTGTAGAATTGACTGTATATTTTGTGGGAGAAACGCAGCCAATAGCGCACGGCAGTGTCCCACACACGGCCGTAGATTTAAGTGACCAATCTATTATTAGTAGTAGTTTTTTTTGAAGGAATTATTACCTGCTGAAATGTGATCCGCCAATCAACTAGCAACTGGGTTGTGACTTACTGCCAGGTAAACGGAGTCATGTAGAATAAGGTGTAACATTTCTCACTGCCGGGAATCAAACTCTGATCTCTCGCTTGTTGGGCGAGTGCTCTAACCACTGAGCTGCAAATATTTAAATGGAAGCAAAAATAATGTGTATGGAAAATGAAAAGAACCTGGGTGGATGGGGTCCTGATTGACGATTCTGATCCCTACAATACAAAAAGGATTTAGCAGTAATTGAGAGGATACAGAGGAGGACAACCAAAACGATTGAGGTAAAAAGGAATCTGGGCTACAAGGAGCGAATGGGTAAACTGGGCATGTTCACACTGGAGAAGGGAAGGTTGAGGGGTGACGTAATTATGGACGTTAAGATTCTAAAGGGATGAGATATTGTGGACCATGTTTTATCTTGTACTGAATAGTACAGAGGACGCAGTCTGTGATTGAAGGAGGGTAAATTCAGAACAAATCTGCAGAAACACTACTTCAGTGAGCGAAGCAGTAAACCTAAGGAACAGGCTCCCTAGGGAGTCAGTGGAAACAGAAAGTATTGATTCTTTCAAGAATAAATTAGCTAGATTTATGTGAGGAAATAATATCTTTGGATACAATATATAGTTTGGGACATGACATGTGACTGCCAGGATGGTGGAAGGTGAACTGGATGGACCTTGGTCTTCCTTCGCCAAGCAAATCCTTAGGTTCTCATAAGTTGATGCTTCAAATAAGGTAAGCTTAGGGCTTGCCTGGTTGACCTGTTTTCTTGCTCAATGATCACAGCACTTGTCACTCTTGTTCCCTTTCCAATTTCTCATAACTGCTTCTTTTCTTTCCTCTGCTGTCAACGTCCCCACTCATTTCCCTCCTAAATCTTCTATTGGTCCTTCTTTCTCCTCTCGAGTGTTTTCTGCCTTCAAACACCTCACTCACTCTTTGCCGTCCGTCTCATGTCTCCCTCAAGATCCTCAATGTTTACTACTTATTCAGAGCCTCCTAATGGTCTTCTCGCTGAATTCTCCACCCTCCTCTTCACCCTGAGCTTCAGCTCCAAGCATATCTTCATCATGGGCAACTTCAGTCTTCAATGATTCCTACTTGTCCCATCTCTACCAAACTCTGCTCACTGCTCGGCTCAACCAAGCCTACCCACTATATAAATTCCACCACACACAGCCGATCCCTTGAATGCGCCATCATTCCTGGTACCTTTCTCCCCGTCACTTCTACTCCTTGGGTAACTTTAGAGTCCACTTTGCCCCTTTCTTATCCTTACCAACTTCTCCATGCTCCTTCCTCCCCTTAACCTGCACACAAAGCCTTCAATTCGGATAATTTGCCGTCCCCTTGACCTGGTCATTTCCGAGGGTCTCTGTTTACGAAACTGGCTGAGTGACCTTACGGGCTGAGTGACCCTGTTGCTATGAAGTGGCATTGTTTGATTTTACCATCTGTCCGAGAGGGATCATGGTGGAGACCGGGGTGGGAAGTGAGAGCTGATACAGTATTGTGGGTGGCAGCCAGAGCTCCACTCAGGAGGGGTTTAATGTGGACTGCTGTGGGCTGATGTTTATTGAGTTTGCCCTTTGCTCTATACCTTTAATCGCTCTTTTACATCTTTACAGAGTCATGAGCTTAAACAATGATCGTCTGATGCTTGAAATGGCTGAAACTGGTTGATGTCGTTGCTGTTTGCTTGCATGGGAAGGTGGTCACGATTGAAATCCCATGATGTGCGTCTAAAACAAGGCAAAACCTGCCGTTCCCACCCTGCACGCTGCGGGGAGGACGAGGAGCTGACATTAGGTTTGGTCAAATTTACCATTAATAACCAGGGAAAAGGGGAGGGAGTCTTGGCCACTTGGGCAGAGAGTTACCAGTCAAATTGTGCCACATTGCAACATAGGCCCACCCGTCCTGTCACACGTCAGTGGTAAGTCTGAAGGAGGAGCAAACGACTTTCGATCTGAGATTGCTAAGTATGTTTTATCTAGATGAGATGGGAGACTACAATATGTTTAATGTGTTCCTGAGACTCGTGGCAGGCAGGCAGGCAGGTTGGCAGGCAGGCAGGTTGGCAGGCAGGCAGGCAGGGAGGCAGGCAGGGAGGCAGGGATGAAGGTGGAGGCATGGAGTGTGGATAGAAGTTGTGAAGCATGTACCAGATTGGACTTCTGATTGGTTTGTGGTACCTTCCCATTAGATAACATCTACAAATGATAATACCCTTTCCTTTTTACGCATGTCTATGTCCTGATCATGTTTATCTCATCCCAAAACAGACCTCTGAGTCAAAGCATCAGGTAAATCTGGCCAATCCCTGTAATCTGTCCATTTTCCAACCCTCTGTCCATGCCTCACTTTGTATAGTGGCACGGTCCTAAACATCTGAAACAAACCTCTCATGAACTGCGTTCATACTAACGTTAGACCCAATACTATCTTAAAATGCTGCCGACACCATCAAGAAACCAAATCAATGTTGCGTTCACTGTTTTTACCTGATGTGGGAATCAAAGGAAAGTGATGTGGAACCAGGACATATTGGAATCAGATACAGAGTGGTCACCAATAATGGAAGCTTCATGAAAATCTCTCCTAATAATAGTAATAGTAATCCTTCCATTTGATATTGCGCTTTTCACATCTTCAGGACTCTCAAAGTGCTTCACAGAATGTGCTGTGAAGTGAATTGACGATATTTGGGATGTGAAAAGCATACTATACAAATGTGATTTTGTTGTGTTATTGTGGGAGAAACGCAGCAGCTACTTGTGCACATCGGTGTCCCACAAACAGTCGTGGATCAAAGTGACTAATTTATTATTGGGGGGTTTTTTCTTGAGAGAATATCATTAGGCGTGTGGAGTAAGGAAACTTGCCCAAAGTTTTGCCCTGCCCGGAATCGAACCCAGGTTTCTCACTTGAGAGGTGAGTGCTCTAACCAGTGAGCTACTAACCAGGACTCCACAGAAAGCGTGAAGCATGAATTGATACTATTGGGTGATACTGTTGTTTTCATGTGTACTTGCTCACTCTGTGCTGGGATAATAGAGCTGGAGTATCCATGTCACACACTTAGGAATCGTCACACAATCCTTTAGAGAATTCTCTTGAATTGCCTGGAGATGATGGCCCTTTAACTGAATGATTTTGCTCTTGGTGATTCCAATTGAGAAAGCTAGTGACTGTTCAGTCAGTGTGTATGTGATTTTATATGCCTGTTGCCTCCAGTTGTGTGACTTAGCAATAACCACAACAACTTGCCATCATATAACGCCACATCGTGAGGATGGAGAGCTTGGCAGTGACAGAGCTTGGATGGAGAGTATTGGATGGAGAGCTTGGCAGTGATAGAGCTTGATACCAAGCCAGCCAGGGTGGGAGGGGAGACACGGTTGAAGAAGGTCTTTAGATGTGATCTAAAGACGCTCAATCAGGAATAAGTGGGAGAGGTTAAGGCAGAGAATTTCAGAGTCTCAGGTCTGCTGAAGGTGCAACAGAGGAGACGAGGGAACTGCAGGAGGCTGGAGCCAGGTGAGCGAATGGACAGGTAGAGGGACCAAAGTTTAAATAAGTCAGAGAGGTAAGAAGACGCCAAGGCATGAAGTGCTTTAAATGTGAATTTGAGGATCTTGACATTGATCCATTCTGCAATAGGGAGCCGGTGGAACTAGGTGAGGAGTGAGGCCGTTTAAGAGCGAAATCAGGAAGCCTTTTTTCAGTCAAAGGATGGTGAAAATCTGGAATTCTCTCCCCCAAAAGGTTATGGAAGCTGGATCCATCCACACCTTCAAGAGTGAGATTGATAGATTTGTGGTAGGTTAGGCTATTAAGGGATACGGGGAGAAAGTGGGAAATTGGAATTGAAAGGATTTGTAGAGGTACACATCAGCCATGCTCTAATTCAATGGTGGAACAGGCTCGAAGGGCTGAATGGCCTACTCCTGTTTCTATGATCAGGCTACGGAATTTGGTGCGAGTAAAAATCTGGACAGCAGAGTTTTTGATTAATTGGCTGTTCCTGGTGGTGGAGCTGAGGAGACCAGATGCAGTGGATTGGAAAAATCGAGGTGGAAATTAACAATTAGAAAATGGATTTCAGTGGCAATAGGTAAGAGTTATGGTTGGAGATCTGGAGATGTGGTGGATGTAGAGGAAAGCAGTCCTGGTCAGGGAACAGATGTAGGAAGGACAGCCGGGAATTTAATCTGACACTTATGTGACGATGGTTAAAAGGGACAAAGGAGAAATGGGGGCAAAGGAGCGATAGTGGGAAGAGTTCCAGAAGATATGTGCGATGTAGAAGACATGAAGGAGGACAGGAGTACAGCGGGTAGGAGGTGGATGCAGCCTAGCAAAGAGACCTTGCTCACCTCCATCCCAAGAAGTATAATCACGTAAGGGTTTGTTGGAATGTGTATTCAGGCGGGGAAGCTTCAGGGAAGGGTGGCCAGCTGGGTTTCTGTTAGCCCAAGGAGGCGGATGAGGTCATGGATGGTTAGAGATTTGTTTGAGAGGGAGCAGACACTTTGAAGAGTAGTGCAAACAGTGGGAGTCTTAAGACTCCGCTGTGAACAGCATTATCCTCTGACAGGTTCACAAGACAGACATGCCTTTTCTCATGGTCATGGACTGAAACAGGCTTTCGATGAAGACTGGCCGATTTTAACTGTTGCTCTTGTTTTTTGAGAATCAAATGTTCCTGGTCGGTATTTTGCCTTTTCTGTTTTTATCTCTTCCGAGTTTTGAGATGAATGCTAGGAGCATGAGTTTAATTTGCAGGTTAGTTGCATGATTTGAAAGTTGTTTCTGTTGTCTGTGGGTTAGAGCAACCTTATAACACTGTAGTTTCGAGGGGTTCTTGATTCTAGAAACCCAACTCGAAAATTCTTTGGAGCTTTTATCTCCTTGACTTTAGGACCATTGGTTTCCAGAGATTGCAGAAGACAAAATACTCTTGATGATCTTTCTTTATGGTTCCTATGGTTCCCGACCTAATTGTTCAGCACCTTGGGACGTCCTCCCGACGTGAAAGGCGCTCTATAAATGTAATGTTGTTGTTGTTGTTGTTGTTGTTCCTGAGCTAACCTGGTCACAGGACAGAACCAAACAGCATAGTTATGGCCACAAGAGGGCCCTGGACTTCACTCAATCAATTAAGAAAACATGACATGAGCAAACGCACTTAAATCGCATTATTTGTACAATTGTATCTCATTGTGGACACGATCCAGGTTAATTTATGTCCTGAAGAGGGTAATTGAGCAGAGTTGATATATTCCTAGGTGGCTTCTATATTCGTCTCTCTACCCAAGATATCATTGCAAATTGGAAGCTACAGTAAAACTTGCATACTTCAGAACCCTATAATCGCCTAACTCGTATATCTGCCCAAGTCCCTTTAAATTTCCTATTAGAGCCACTTACTTTATCTGAACAAGTAGTAAATGCTTTGTACATTGCGTGTCTTAGCCATCAATTGTACTACTTGATATAGCGCTTTTAGGGAAGCTTATTTGGGACTTTGGGACGTTTAATTGAAGTTGAGGACACGACAAACATCATGCAAATCTTTAATATTACAAAGGGTATTGCTAGGATAAATAACAATGGTCAATTAAAAGCAATAGATACGTTCCACTGGTTGATGAGTAACTTAAGAAACACATGTGAGATAATTGTAAGAGGAATTAAAGGTTAGAAAAGTCTTCTTCACATAGAGAACACCTTCTCTTCTATCAACCGTGGTTGAAATAGAGTCGCTTCAAAAGAGAATGAGATGAATGTTTTGAAAAAGTGAATATTAAAGAATGGAGTGTGTGTGAGCTAGAGAGTGGAATGAAATCATAGAAGTATACAGCACAGAAGGAGGCCATTCGGCCCATCGTGTCTTTGCCAACTCATTGAAAACAGTTGTCCAAGTCAATCCTACTGCCCTATGCTTTCTCCATAGCCCTGCAAGTGCGTCCTCTCCAAATAAATATCTATTTCTCTCTTAAAAGTTGTTATCGAATCGGCTTCCACTGAACAACTCGCTTCATGAAACAATTTCTCCTCCCCTCTGTTTCTTTTAACAACTATTTTAAATTGGTATCGTTGGGTTATAGACCCATTCGCCCATAGAAACAGTTTCTCCTTGTTCACCCTATCTAATCCCCTCATAATTTTGAAAACTTCTATTAAATCTCATCTTAACTTTGTTTAGGAGTACATTCCTAGCTTTTCTAGCCTCTCCTGATAACTGAAGTCCCTCATTCCTGTTACCAACCTGATAAATCCCCTTTTCACCCTCCCCAATGCACTGATATCTTTCCTAAAGTGTGGTGCCCAGAACTAAACACGGTATTCTTCACCTACTTGAAGATTCTACCATCTAGCTTATTTTGCCTCTCATTGTTCCACCCAAAATGATTCACTTTGCATTTATTCACATTAAATTTAATCTGCCCTGTGTCTGCCCAGTTTACCAGTCTGTCTACATCCTCTTGCAGACTGCTACTATCCTCCTCACTGTTTACTACTTATCCCAGCTTCGTATCATCTGCAAACTTGGAAATATATTCCCTTTTCCCCAAGTCCAGGTGATTTAGATGGAATTAAAAGAGCAGTGGTCCCAATACCGACCCGTAGGGGACACCATTGCACACTTCTCTGCAGTTAGAAAAACAACCTCTCTGCTTTCTGTCTCCCAGCCAGTTGCTGTTACTGTCCCTTTAATACCGTGGGCTCCTATTTTGTTTACAAGCCTCTTATGTGGTACTTTATCGATTGGGGAGGACGGATATGCAGAGAGCCGGGGAGTGGGATTGACTTAGAAAAGCTCTTTTCAAAGAGCCAACACAGAATCATAGAATCATGGAATTTTACGGCACTAAAGGAGGCCATTCGGCCCATCTGGTCTGTGCCGGCTCTTTGAAAAGAGCGATTCAATCCCACTGTCCAGCTCTCTCCCCATAGCCTAACAGACCCGTTCTCCCTAAATAAAGATCTAATTCCCTTTTAAAAGCTGCTATGGAATCGGCCTCCACCACCTTTTCAGGCAATGCATTCCAGATTCAAACAACCCGCTGAGTGAAAACATTTCTCCTCAGCTCCCCTCTGCTTCGTTTTGAAACGACTTTAAATCTGTGATCTCAAGTCACGGACTCGCCCACCAGTGGAAACAGACTTGAAGGGCCGAATGGCCTCCTTTTGCGTTGTACAACTCTATGATTCTATGAACTGCACTGCCTTCATCCACCCGCTCCTTTACTTTGTCAAAAAACTCCAGCAGGTTTGTTAGACACGATTTGCCTTAAATAATCTGCGTTGGCTGTCCTTGATTAACCCATATCTTTCTAAGTGAAAATTTATTTTGTCCTGGATTGTAGTCTCTAGACGTTTCCCCACCACTGGTACATACTCTACAACTGTGGTCATGTGGGTCTTTGAACTTTCCTCCATTGTTGCATCCAAGCTCCAAACCTGATGTGCTACACACTCTTCCTCCTCACATCCTCCACATGATTTAGTTTAAAAGTGATAAAATTAATCATTTGAGTTGTGGAGAGGTTACGGGAGCCAGTAATGTTCACATTAGAGAAGGGGAGGCTTTGGGGGGAGATCTTATTGAAGTTTTCAAGATATAAATAGGTATTGATAAGAGGTATTGAAATACAAGTCTAAGTTGGTCTGAGAATACAGAGCGAGATTCACAGACTTTACACAGTGAATGCTATATTTGGATTGGCCTGGGCAGGTGATGGGAGCAGATTGGAGCAGAATATTTAAGAGAATTGGATAGATATTTGGCAAAAAAACTTGGTTGAGGAGAATGAGACATGGAAAAGTGTCAGATTTAACAACTTGCATTTGTATAGCGAGGTTTGTCTCGGATCACTTAACAGAACATTGATAGTTTCCTAACATCACATAGGTATGATTGGGGCTTATGGTATAGGTTACGTGCAGACGTCCTACTGGTGGTAGGGTAAGTATTCTGTTACTTCTGGAGTCTGTGACACCAAATTGGTCTGGCTAAGGTTATGTCTGGTCCAGTCATTGTGATCCAGCTTCATTGATGTGCGTTACATAAATTTCCAGGTTAAAGCTCTTGCAATGTCATGGAGTTATGAACACATTAAAAAAAAACTGCCTTAAATCAAATAGCACCAACATCAGGGAACAAGCATTGCCCTGCACTATCTCAGGTGGGGTTTTGTGGGTGGCAGGAAAGGCAGCGACTGCATATGACTGACAAGTCCCTTGGCCAATGGCGTCCAGTGGGTTCAAAACACTTTGCAAAGGCATAAGTGAGAAACGCTTTCTGTGAAGTGTTGGGAAGAGGACGGGAGGAGTGAACCACTGGTAATGTCCTTTTGTAATAAAAATTCTGTCAAGTTGCCTGTAGAAGTCTTGGAGAGGGACAATATTAAGGGCCTATAACCCTATGTGCATTTCTGTTTGATGTAGGATAATGCAATCTGTTGTTATTTACGCATATCGGTTGTTTAGTTATTCAATTTGAAAAGCATGGACATAAGTGGGAGCGACTTTCTATGCAGAACGCAGCTCTGAGTTTATAAGTTGGCACACATATAGGTTGTATATACAGCGAGTTTGATGGCTTAGGGTTGCTCAGATCCGTTCTGTTCACCTGTGGAAAAACAGAAGGTTGAGAATTTGGGCTAAAAATCTGCAGAGCACTTGGAATAGGCAAGGCTGAAATAAACTAGCTTTCCGAGCACTTCAGAATCAACGAATACTACAACACAAACTTGGTATGAATTTTTGTGAGACGTCCTCCGTATGCAAAGGGTTAAATTAAATATGCTTTTTCTGAAATTTGTGTGTTTACAACAAAAGGTAGTTTATAACCGGATACCGTCAAATGGAACTATAGCCCTGGCTTGCCAAGTGAGGGCAAGGAGCATGGAGATATTAGGATTTTATACAATTCATTTATGATCCATGTCAAGTTCATCACAGAAAGCTTTTATGTTGTACCCTTTTCTGTTTAGTTGAAAGGAAACTTCAGCAAAATGTTGATTTCTGTTCTGGTATTGAGTTGGACGATCTTCACGAACGCAGCAGGTAAAAACTTCTTGACACTTTTGCTAAACGTCTGATCTCACAGTTGATTGATATAAAGAGCAAATTAAAACAAAATGCTTGGGTTACAAAGATTGGGATTCCTGCATTGAGGTCCAGTGCTTCTCTCCCACGGGGGAAGCCTGGGTTCATTGACAACAAAATTAAATCTTAGATAATCCTTAGATTTGATATACTGTACTGTAAAGAACATATTGCGCCTTCTCGTGTCTTCGAAATGTCTCAAAGCGCTTCACAGAATATACTGCAAAGTGAATTGACTGTATATCTTGTGGACGAAACGCGGCAGCCAATTGCGCACAGCAGCGTCCCCCACAAACAGTCAACAAACCAGGTTGAACGTTTAAAACCCGTCACCGTAAACAGCAATGAAATAGCAATGGTAGAATGTCCATATTGCAACACACAGCAAGAGTTTGGTTGCCTCCGAAGGTGCAGAACTCATTAGTTGTGTTTGGGACCACTGCAGATCATTGTTCACATCAAGGGGACAAGGCTACATATTTAACAGACTATAAAACTGGTTTTATTAACTCTTTTCTCCATGTCAATGTATCTTCTCAAATAAAGAAAATTAAGAGCTAATCTGGAATATTCATTAATGCAAAATTATAACATTTTTATGACATTCAATTCTTCAACACGCTCAATAATTTGGAAATTCAATCATTATACATTTCTTATTCCTAAATATGTTGGAGAAATACGATAAGGTAAACCGATCATGAATCATCAATGGGTGTTTATAATCTCAAAAGGCAGCTGGACAGATTTGTGTTCAATACATTTATTCAACGTTATCGTAGATGTCAGATGTCAGGAATTCCCAGATTGATTGCAACGATCTTCACTGGACCTGCACATTGCTTTGTTCCCATGTCCTTGGTGTCTGGTGTAATTGTATATGTTCTTGGTGGCTGTTCCTACAGTCAGCACTCTCAGTTCTCCTGTACACTTTCTTTTCAGAATGGGTCCAAGTAGGTACCAGAATTTGGTGCTTGACTGCTTTCCATCTGGGCTGTTGCTGGTGACTCTCCAACCTGAAAGTCCATCCAGTGTGAACAATTGCTATTGTGCAGAATTGTGCATTGTTCTTGGAATGGCCTTGGAATGACTGAGTTTCTATATCATTGAGCCCGTTGAAGAATGAAATTCAATGATATGTATATTCTGTGAAGTGCTTTGAGATGTCCCAAAAGCATAATAACAACAACAACAACAACAATTTACATTTATAGAGCGCCTTTCACGTCGGGAGGACGTCCCAAGGCGCTGAACAGGAGGCGTGTGACCCGAGCTGGGAGGGGAGTGTTTGGGAAGGGGTGAAACACGAAGGGGAGGTAAAAGAGTTCGGGGTGGAACAAAAGGCACGATCGAAGAGGAAAGTCTTCAAACCGGCCTTGAAAGAGGAAAGGGAAGAGACGAAACTATATCAAATGCAAGGATTATTATTATGTCTGTCACTGCTTTTTTGGGCAACGACCACCCTAACCATTAGAACAGGGTTCTTAGGAGCTGAGTAGGAAAAATCCTTGCCTCCAGTGTAATACTCATACGCCAGTGGGAATAGCCCACATGCCAGTGGGAATAGTTTCTCTTTGTTCACCCTATTGAATCCCTTCATAATTTTGAAAACTTTTATTACGTCTCCTCTTAACCTTCTCTGCTCCAAGGACAATAATCCTAGCTTCTCTAGTGTCTCCTGATAGCTGAAGTCTCTCATTCCTGGTACCATTCCTGGTAAATCTCCTTCGCACTCTCTTCAGTGACTTGCAGACACCAGGTCCTAGTAGAGTGCAAACTTCTTGCAGCTGAATGTGGAAAAGTCTTTTCATCTGAATCTGTGGTGTGATGTTTAAGGCTAATTGCTTTTTCTTTGCCAGAAGCTATCTTTGTGCCGCCAGTCGAAAGCTATCCCGTATCAGATTACAGTGGACAAGGTGAATCCCTTTGCCATGAAACGGGAGTCTGCAACGGACCCTGCCTGGAAGGCTTTACAAGTTATAATGGAATCTGTTCCAAGTACATCCATGAAAAGATGAAGTGGATTGATGCAGAGGTAACCAGTTTCCCTTTCCCGTACCCATGGCTGGAATCAATATTTTCTTACTCTTATTATTCAACAAGTGCTTCACCCAGGCAAGATGCCTCAGCCAATTGTCTACAGCAGGGTCCTGCACCTGACTGTGTTAAACTTGCCACGCTCATAACAATGCTCCTCCTTTTTCTTGACTCTACTTTCATACTTATCCTCTCTGTTCTCTAATGAGGAATGTGTAATGACGCGTGGGTGGGTGGGGTGGGAGTGTAAGTCTCAAGATGCTGGACAGACAGGTATTTGGACCCAAAGGGGCAAGGCCATGGAGGGCTTTGAAGGAAAGGACGAGGATGTTGAACTCTATCTCTGTGAGATGGGGAACCAGTGGAGCTGGGTGAGGATGGCGGGGTGATAGAGTCTAGACAGAACAACTGTCTAAACCATGGTACCTTTGAAGCTCAACTCTTTGACTCACTGTGCTTCTCCCCTCAGGCCAACGAGACCTTCATCCAAGCATTTGCTACATCCAGGCTCAACTACACCAAATCCACTTGTTGTCTTCCCCAACTCTTTCCTCCACAAGCCGCAGATCATTCTGAACTCTGCAGCTGTTGTGGAAGAGGACACAAGTTGAATGATCTGCGTGATCTGCAGCTTGTGGAGGGAAGAGTTGGGGAGGCTGACGAGCAGAGTTGGTGTAGTCAAGACTGGATGTAACTGATGCACAAATGAGGGTTTCGGCAGCCCAAGGGGAGAGTCAGTTTTGGTGCTGGCAATTTTTGGGAGGTGGGGGAAGGCAGAAGGCTCATGGCATGGATGTGGGGTAGAAAGGACAGTTGAGGTTCAAACAAGATGGCAAGGTTCCTGACTGGCTCCGTGAGATGGAGAGGACATCCATGGATGGTGATGCTGCCGGTGCCTGAGGTGTGGAGGTGCTGGTGGGATCGAACAAGGAAGGCTTCGGTCATGTTGACATTCAAATGTAGAAAGTCAGCTCCCATCCTGGAGTCCAGGGTCAAGGCATAGTGATAGAGATGGGTGTCATCTGCACACAAATAGAAGCTGACCCCACGTCCAAATGTTACTATGGACAAGTCCAAACATTAATATTGTGTTCTTTGGTTTTTCAGTTGTTCTGTCAAAACCTGATCAGTGGAGGGCATCTCGCCTCTGTGCATTGCCCGTTGCAAAACTTGTTCCTCTCAAGCCTCATACAGATCTCATACCACCATACAGACACCATGACATGGATTGGTGCCAGTGACTGCTATAAAGTAAGTACTTTAATAGGATATGGCATGGAAACAGATTATTTGCCCCAAATAGTCTGTATTTATCCTCCACATAAGCTTCCATCCCTCCAACTCCTTCCCCTCCACCTCCGCATTCCTTTCACCCTCATGTATGTATCAAGTTTCCGCTTAATAATAATAATCCTTGATAAAGCGCCTGATCACATCAGAGAGCCATCTCAAAGCCCATCACAGAATATATTGTAAAGTCTATTGACTGTGTATTTTGTGGGTGAAATGTGGAGGCCAATTGGGCACAGAGGTCTCCCACAAACAATCGTGGATTGAGTGACCAAATTATTTTTCTTTTGAAAGAATTGTTACCCACAATCGATTATTATCCATTGATCGACTAACAACCAGGTTCCTACTTACTCCTGGCTAAATCGAGGTGTGCAGAGCAAGGAAACCTGCCCAAGGTTTTGCCCCACCTGGGAATCGAACCCCGGTCCTCTCGTTTGTGAATTGATCATGCTAACCACACCATACCATGGAACTCCAAACCGCTGTGCTCAGCACTCCTTAAACATGTCAATACTTTTTGGTTCAAGCACAGCCTCTGGCAGTGAGTTCCATAATCTCACCAATCTCTGCTCGAAGAAGTTCCTCCGAAAATCCCTTTCAAATGTCACGTTCCATATCCTCAAAAACGTTTCAGTTTGCAAATGATTTCTCTGCACCAATAAACTCTTTATTGGTTTGTTTCAGGAGGGCACTTTTCTGTGGACAGATGGTTCGCTGATGAACCACAATGAATGGTATTACAGCGAGCCCAATGATGGGGACCACAAGGAAAACTGTGTGATGATGGACGAGAACCGTAGGTCAACTTTCCTTGTGCTGGCAAAAGCAATAATCTGGGATTGAGCCAATTATTGAACCTTGTAACTTTGCACATGTGCACACAACATCAGAGGCCAACAGGGATACTTGGATACTTGAATGGTTTGATGGACTACTACAGTGTAGTCTGTACTGCGTGTTCTACTGCGGTGGAGTCTGGCTACTGGTTGTAATTCCGGGGAGGGAGGATAAAGTTACGATGTGAGGTTTAAACGCTGGGGTGGTTTTGTCAATAGATCAAATAGACATGTTGAAAAGTAGGGCAATGGGATTCAAGGAAATTGCACCGGTGAAGGACGCGAGCCCTGAGATGATGTGAGGGGACAGGCAGGGGAATGGGGTTAGATGTTTCCAACGAGGGAAGCTCACACTTGAGAATTGGAGGAAAAGCAAGATATTTGCTGTTTTTTGATAAGCCAGGTGCTTGCCAACCACATAAAAATCAACACTTCGCCAGCTCAGATAGAGAAGTTTAGAAGTCTAGAAGTTTAGAAGACTCCAGTATGTATGTATAATTTGTAGGAATATTTTTGTTACTTCTGACTTGCTTGGCCCAGGCAGCTTTTTCTCATACAGTGGGTGAGTTTCAGAGAGATGTTATCTCTCTCTCTCTCTCCTCATCCATTTCACCCCAGAGAGCTTTTAGATGTAATACTTATTTCATCAATCTCAAAATGGTGATTGTAAAGAGCAACCTCTGGGACATCACCATATTAATGGAAGATGACCTTGTGACCGCCTGTATGACTGTCTCATGGTGTGTGTCTGTACTTTGTTTTCCAGGGAATGGGCTGTGGTTCGACTCCGACTGCTCTCAAGAGTATAACTTCATTTGCTCCTACAAATTGGGCAAGACATAGATTAAAACCTAACCTGCCAATCACCTTGATCTGTGAGTGGAGCTGTGCAGGTGTATTGTCATATGATGCTCTGTCAGGGGCAAATAAAGCATTCAAACATCCTGGTTGCTTTTCCCTTTCCCTTTTCTATTATTGAGGACCACAGGAGCATTTTTACTCTCCACGTGGAAAGATGGACATCTCCTACTATTTGTAGCCAGTTCCCCAGATGTCTCACTAAGGCAATGTACTGTGCAGTATGGATTTATAATAATAATAATCCTTGCATTTGATGTAGCGCCTTCCACATCTTATCAACATCTCAAAGCGCTTCACAGAATATACTGTAAAGTGAATTGACTGTATATTTGTGGGCGAAACGCGGCAGCCGATTGCGCACAGCAGTGATCCACAAATGGTCGTAGATTGAACTGACCAATTTTTTTTATTGTTGTGTTTTTTTGGGGGAGAGGGATTATTATTAGGCATGTGGAGTAAGGAAACTTGCCCAAGGAATCTGCCTGGATTCGAACATAGGTCTTACGCTTGTAAGATGAGTGCTCTAACCACTGGCTGGATTTGGCTGCACATTGTCAAGGGAAATTTACTGTACTGTGTATCTAATCCGTGCTATCTGAGAGGGCTGGATGGAACAATGTGAAAGGGGTTTTAAATCTGTTTCTGATCTGAAGTGTCCCTGACTAGGAAGTACTGGATGGGACAAAAAAGAGGCAGCTTTACTGTATCTCATATTGTCTCAACTCAGCAATCTCTTTTGACTGCATCAATGTCATTTTTCCAATTAATAATGCAAAGTGAGATTGGAATGAGATCGTTCAAGTTAACAGCCATTGAAAAATATCTGCATTTGGGGGTTGCTCGTGAGGAATGGGATCGATATCTCCTTCAGGTGAAACATCAAGTGAAACCCACTGAACCATTCACCCATCTCCTCCAAGCTTCCCCCTTGAATTTGGAATCTTCCATTGCGGCCGTGAAAAACGGTGGTTTCCAGATCAGCAACATTCTGGCTCAGAATCTGAACATAAAGCAAAACGCAACTTGATCACACACTACGCTTGTCACAAATCAGTGAGGTGGGATCGTTGCCATCTCTGGTGCCAAGCATTGTCCTAGACTCAGATGGCTGGCACACAGTAGGCTTGTGATAGGCTGCATTAATTGGCAGCAGGCGAGTGGGTGAGGTCAGCCTGAGTTGTGACTGCTTTGTAATTGAGAGTACCTGTCTGACACGTTGGGAGGTAGGATCGCTCGGATTGACCTATTACATTTCACTTTGAGTGTTTAGCTTGCAGGGTCGTCTTGTGCCACAGCTTCAGTAAGTTTGGCAAGTCATTCCAAAGTAGGTCTGTTGTGTTTCTCCCAACGTGTCCTCCAGCTGGAACAAGGGTTGGTCTCCATTTTTGGTGATAAGGCAAACACAATCGTTGCAATTTGATTACTGCGCTACATCGACATCAAACTACCAACTGGGGAGGGCTCTGAGGCCCCACCTCCCCCATGTGATGGCCAGTTGTTGTTGTTGTTTACTGAATTTTGAGGGCAGGCCAGTGGTGTGCACAGCAATGCCTCACAAACAACTACAAACACTTTTATTGTACTTTTTTTGTAATAATTTAAATAGTGTAGCACTTACCAGGAATTGGTGGCAGGAGTTCAGTTTAGGCTGCGTTCTCCGCGGGAGATTTTAGGCTGGACAGTGGATGAAGATGATTTTTTAGGAAATAATATAATGAGATATAGTAGTTTGGGACATATGTGCATGCGACTGGCAGGAAGGTGGAAGGCGAACTAGATGGACCTTGTTTTTTTGTCTAGCATTTCTTATGCCTTATGTAAACCTGTACCAATATACACTAGGATTTAGTGCATATCAACTATAAAGTTCATATACACTATATCAACTGCACTACATTCATCAATTCTCTCCGTTATTTAAAAATTAATTGAAATTTTCCCTGGAGCTATTTATTCTAAATGTGTGAAAATGGGAATCAATATGTATGTAATGCCTTCATTACAACAGTCACAATTAGCCTAATTTATTACGGGAGAATTCTTAACAGTGATGATGGCTCAATTCTCCATTCAGGGGGCTCCAATCTGCTCCATATCCCCCGCCCGACTCGCCCTACCATCGGTGGACGGGCTTTCAGCCTCTTTGCCCCAACGCTCTGGAGCTCCATCCAACAGTCCCTTCGCCTTGCTTGCTCTCTTACCTCCTCCATGGCCGGTATCAAGACCCTCCTCTTTGACTGTGCCTTCTGCCGCCCTCCCAACTCTCTCCCTCCGCCACTAGACGCTCTATAAATGTAATTTTGTTGTTGTTGTCGTATCTCATTCCTCTGGAACATCCCCCTTAACAGTCCTCACATCTCAGTATCGAGGATCTTTTAATTAACAACAACAAAATTACATTTGTGTAGCACCTTTCACATCGGGAGGACGTTAAGTCCAGTGTACATACACAAACCAACGATCCTTCTCCATCTGGTGGTCTGTTCCTGTTTGTTTCACACTGTTAAACATCTAGTTAATTATTTTAATTTTAACTTAACACGTTCCAATTTTATCCCTGCTTTCAAGTTGGTAAACCATAAAGCTGCCTGCAGAGGGTGCCCTTACAAAGCTCCATGACTGTACATCGCAGTCTGTGAATTCTGTGTGATCCGAGCACTCCCAACAAGATTGTGACCTTTAGGTGTGACTATATGATGTACGAAGTTGTGATTTCAGATGACTGACATTGAACATGCATTTTAAACGGACTGATTTTCTGTGTCAACGTGAAATGGGGGAGATAAACTGCAGAATTAACAAGAATCCATTCCCCTCCGATTAACGAGGATGCCTAGGCACTGGAGCAGTGGGAGGTAATGGTAGCGTCCAGGAGTGAGGGGTTGGCAGTCATGGCTTCAGTGGCAGAGTAAGATGGACAGCAGGTTGCAAGAACAGCTTGCAAACTGCAAGGTAAGGAGCCTGAGGTTGTCCCTTTCCCCCCTGCTCACAGCTCAGACCTATGGAGTGTACAGTATTACAGTATTAAAAGAAATACTTTGAGTCACATAGTTTCACATACCAATCTTTTTTATTCCATCAAAATATTGTGCTCTGCAGTCGCCAAGCTCTGCAGTCATCACCTATTGGCATTTGTTAAACTGGAAAACTGTCTTCCTTTCTTCTGAAACATTGGGAAGAAATTCAGACATTTTGGTGAAAAGTTGCATACACTTCATGTTTGGTAAACGTTTCATTTTAGCACCTACTGTGTGTTTTTTGGGAACATGGTCTTTCCCCCACTGCCCCCCACCCCCACTGAAGCTCAGCAGGTCACGCTTTCTACCAGATGTGATCCATGCAGCCTTGCCCACCCCCCACCCCACCCCACCCCCCCTCCATGACTGTCTGGTATTTCTTAGTGGACTGTCTTCAAAACCAAACACCACTCGTCTTTTTTTTCTCTTCACTTTTCTCTTGGCGAGGAAGAGATTTCCCATCCAAGGTTTCCAATGAGTTCTGATCAAGAATGTGTACCTCTGAGCTCCAGCCACACATTATCTTTGGTTTTAGTCAGGGGAAGGAAGAGGTGGCGGCCTTCGCCAGCTGTGTGCAGTGTGCTGGGAGTTGTCGGAGCTGTACATCATTCCGTGTATGACGACCAGCAGTTTGTAAATACAGCTGCGCTGAAATCACCGTGGCCTTCGCAGTCTGCTCCGAGCTCTCGGTGATCAAACCGAGGCAGGGTATTATTGTATGATGGGCACAGAACCTCTAATAGTGAACATCGGTCTCGTTGTCAGTCTGAAGCTGTTGCTAAGGCTAGGAAATCAGAAGATGGCACTGTATAGCTGGGTTGGATAAAGGTTTAATATGCCGCCTGTTGGACTGGGTGTTTAAGATTGGCAGTGTGCAGTAGTTGTGCTGGAATTCAGGATCAAAACCGTTTCCTTTGGAATGGCTCCGAAAGTGTTTTTTTTTTAATTTCTGTGTCTGGGTTTTTTTCATTTGGTTTCAGGCCTCGTGAAGTCCGGGGTGTTCCCACTGCGGGTCCACAGGCCTCAGTGCCTGATGGTGCTGGACGCCCTGAAGTAGGATAGAAACTTGTAGCACAGACTCACCACAAAGTACCAGATGTTACGAGCCATCTGGGATCGGGCAACGAAGATGCGCCAGATGATGACAAGGAGGACGGTGTTGAAGGCGTAGCGGATATTGCGTAGCCTGGAAAGGAAAAGTCAGGAGTGAATGCCAGGTTACACTCAATTGATGTCTGTGAAAAGGAGTCCACCTTGATTGCCTGAGTCAGAAGGTTGTGGAATCAAGGATTTGCAGTTTTGAAACATCACCTATAGCGAGGTGGGGAGAGAACGTTTTCATTGGGGTTTAACCCTCAGTCAACCTTCTCACACATTGAGCAGTTGAACCATGCTGACACACAAAACAGAGCCCACAATAGAACTGCACAAATAATAATAATAATAATAATCCTTGCCTTTGATATAGCGCTGTCTACATCTAGACATCTCAAAGAGCTTCACAGAATATACTGTAAAGTGAATTGGCTGTATATATGTGGGTGAAACGCCACACCCAATTGTGTCCCACAAACAGTCGTGGATTGAAATGACCAATTTTTCTTTTGAGGGATTATTATTAGGTGTGTGGAGTAAGGGAACTTGCCCAAGGTTTCGCCCTTCCTGGAAATGAACCCATGCGGTTGACTCCAGGCAGGGCGAAACCTTGGTCAAGTTTCCTTACTCCACAAGCCTAATAATAATGTGGGTCAGAAGCCAAGGAAATGGCAAACGTAATAATTTAACTTCATCAGTTGGTGGGGCATCAGCACAGAAAAATTGCCAATACTGACATACATATTGGAGGAGGACAATTTTTGGTGTTCAATTCCCAACAGTCAAGCAAGGATTTACACTGGCAAATGGGCATGTTGCTTTACATCAAGACTCTGCTTTGACTGAAAGTGTCAGGGCAGGACCAGGCGAAACCTTGGGCAAGTTTCCTTACTCCATAAGCCTCAAATGACCATGTAATGTGCTGTAAATGTCTACGGTTCTATATCCGCTATCCTGTAGGAATTGGGATTGGGTATGTTTGTAGCTTTATCACCATTTTCCCCCATTTCATACATTTTCTAACAGAAGTACGTACATAAGACTGAGAACAAGTACCGGTACTCACTTTTTTAAGTGTTGTCTTGCTGCTGGCAACCCAGACATGTCTTCGTTCAGCACATACTTTTTTGTTCCTATACAGTAATTCTCTATGTATTCTGGCCAGTGAAGCTGACGGACGTCAAAATTGAATCCCTGAAAATAACAATTGTATGGTTGGTAAGACCCTCGCTTGCCTCAGTTAATCAAAGTAGAAATTCTCCATCACATCTCCATCCTCATTGGTGCAGTGAAATTATAGTTGGCTCACAAACGTTGGGTTGAAATATTTGGGTGTGCAAGTGTGGCCTTCGCAACTAGGACTTGGGAGAGAAAAGAAAATCACCACGGTTCAAATTGTTAGAATTCTCCAACTCTGCCACAGGCACTGTTGAGCAGGTTTGTTGACTGAGGATTCCCCAATGGACCTTGCTTTATTCCTGATTAATCTCAATGTACTTCTTGTCTATCGCTTATAACATTGGAGACACTAAGGTGCAGTTTCTTATTCAAATGGCTCAGAAACGAAGATTTACTAGGATGGTGCCAGGATTGAGGGACTTCAGCTATGAGGAGAGGCTAGATAGGCTAGGGTTATTCTCTCTGGAGCAGAGAAGATTGAGGGGAGACCTAATAGAGGTTTATAAGATCATGAGGGGTTTCGACAGGGCAAATAGAGAAAAACTATTTCCACTTGTGGGTGAATCTGTGACTCGTGGTCACAGATTTAAAATAGTTTCAAGGCGCAGTAGAGGGGAGCTGAGGAGAAATTTTTTCACTCAGCGAGTTGTTCGAATCTGGAATGCATTGCCTGAAAAGGTGGTGGAGGCTGATTCGATAACAACTTTTAAAAGGGAATTAGATCTTTATTTAGGGAGAACGGGTCTATTAGGCTATGGGGAGCGGGCAGGGCAGTGGGATTGAATCGCTCTTTTCAAAGAGCCGGCACAGACTAGATGGGCCGAATGGCCTCCTTTTGTGCCGTAAAATTCTATGATTCTATGATTCTATGAAACGCACACCAGGTCTCTACCCTTCCATTGTTGTGGGACACCTCGCAGTTGCCCTGTCTTTGCAGATAAACAACTCCCATAACAGGTTGACATATCGGGTGCATCTCTCTGGGCACCAATTTCAAAGTTTACTGCAATGGCACATCTGTACTAAAGTAATCGTGCCACCAATAACATGAGGGTATGGTGCAGAGGTGAAGCCGGACTGCAACCAGGTGTTGGTGAGCCCTCCAGCACGACTGGTATTCAGTGACGTGCAGTCGAATGGATGAATTACCTTCTTATCTTCAGGGCTGAGCTTATTCATTAGCGAATTCATGTTGTCTGAACTCCACACCCAGGACTTACTGCTGAAGTACTCCAACAGCATCATGGATTTGTGAAGTCTGTTGAAGATCCTCATCATTCTGCAATAATAAAAATATATGCATTCGATACAGCGCCTTATCATCAGGTCTTTGGAGTATCAAAGTGTTTCACGGGATGTACTATAAAGTGGATTGACTGTGTGTGTAGTTTGTGGATAAAATGACTGGATTCAGTTGAGGAGACCTGACGGGACTGCAGAGACTGAACAACCTTTACCAAATGTCCGACCTGCTGGCAATGCCTTTTGCCAACATTTGGTATCTGTTTCCCTGCACGATGCTCACTGTGAGGCTCTGTTTGCGTAATGACCAGAGAATTCTGGGCAGATTGAAAAGTCGCGATATTGAGTGACTTGTTATTTGGTGTTGCTTGCCCTGAAGTTCACATCACTCTGAACCACGGATGTTATTCTGCAATGGGGACCCGTAAGTGAATATAGATGAATGTCCATGTTAACAGTGATTTGGGTTAAAAAAAAAGGACAACGAGTCAACTCTACCATCACTTTCTGCACACACCCTGGTCAGTGCTGAAGTCCAGGGAATGACAGTGCCATACGCAATACCAGGTTACAACAGTGGATGCTTCGAAAAGAGCAGTCAAAATTTTTAAGATGTGTATTTACCTTGGTTTTTGGCCTGTCAGCTTTAGGTAGACATCATAGAGCAAAGCCGGGGCTTTGTGACTAACTGTGATCCAGTATTGATTGATCAAATAATTGGATGTTATGTTTGCATTGGGCCTCCGGAAGGCTTGTTCCAAGGGATTCCTCTTAAAGGTGGATATAACATGGTATTCTGGAAAGAGAAACTGATTGCATTAGTAATTTAATAATAATAATAATAATCCTTGCATTTGACTTGCTTTTCACGTCTTCTAGATATCTCAAAGCCCTTCACAGAATATACTGTAAAGTGAATTGACTGTGTATATTTGTGGGCGAAACGCAGCAGCCAATTGCGCACAGCAGCGTCCCACAAACAGTCATGGATTGAAATGACCAATTTTTTTTGAGGGATTATTATTAGGCTTGTGGTGTAAGGAAACCTTCCCAAAGTTTCACCCTGTTTGGAATTGAACCCAGGTTTCTCACTTGTAAGGCTAGTGCTCTAACCACTGAACTGCAGGACTCCACAATTTGCAGAGTTGTGACAGGTAGATTGGGACTGGATGGATTGTCTTTTCAAAGAGCCAGCACAGAAAAATATTGGACTAAGTGACTGTACTTTTTTTTGCTGTAAATTTCCATACTAGCTGGTATTGCAGAAAATAATTCACCTTTTCCTGTGAGACGCATCTGGTTCCCAATGAACAACCCAAAGGGAAGATTCACTTGTTGGAAGTGAAGAGTTGTGTTAATTATAGCTCGGAACTTTACATTGTGTAGGTGGCACTGTACTTTCCACTGCGCTTCCTGCCACCCTACCATCCCAACCTGGCTCGGAGTCAGGATCTGCCACTCTCAAGTGTTCTGAGATGCTACCCAGCTTGGAGGGCACTCTGTAAGAGCAAGTTTTTGTTGTTGTACTCTGTGCTACAAATGTGTCTTCTGCTTACTTTGGAAAAGTACCCTTGCGACAGAGAGCAGTATTGAAGGCTTTCGGTGTACAATGCAGAGAATTCAGTGACGTTTACTCAGTGATACTTCACATGATGTTTGATATTAAAAGGATTGCTTCCATTGCCTTGTGCACACCTTAAGATCTTTATTGTACAAAACAAACCAGTTTAGAAGACATTAAGTTCCTAAGATGGAACACTAGTTGGGAGTGTGGCTATCAAGCATCTATTATCAACCCCAAGAAACCCAACCCAGTTCATCCCAAATAAAACTGATATTTCCACGTACATTCCTACCACATCATGCAGCACAATTTTACTGAAGCGAAGCTCACCAACTCATTTCTTTATCTAAGTGGAACTTACCAATCTCTCCCCAGTGAAATGGATTGATCGCTCCTGTGGTACAGTTGTAAATAAGACTACTTTTGGGTCTGAAATATAACCAAAATTTGCATAAATCTGAGTTCATCCCTTCTGATCCATGTATTATCGTATATACAGTACACCATAGTTCCAGTCCAGCCTTGAAATAATAGGCAGTGAGTGTCCCAGAGATTTTGATCAGAATGCAGCTGTGAGAAATACATTTGGCTAACAGTGGAATGAGTGACACAAAGCAGTCACGTATTAATAATCCTTGAATTTTCACGTGTTCTAGATGTCTCAAAGCCCTTCACAGAATGCACTGTAAAATTAATTGACTGTATATTTGTGGGAAAAATGTGCGCCAATTGCGCTCAGCAGTGTCCTAACAAACAGTAGTGGATTGAGTAAACAAATCTTAATTGTTTTTTTTCTTGAGGGATTATTATTAGGCCTTATTTCCTTTTTCAGTTCTCTGCAGTTTCTGCATTCTGCTTGATTCTCTAGTGTATTTTGAACCTGACATTTAACATATGCTATCTTTTTCTGTATAATTGGAATCCCAGTTTCTTTAGTCATCCAGGGAGCTCTAGCTTTGCATGCGCTACTTTTCCAT
Source organism: Hydrolagus colliei (assembly GCA_035084275.1). Lineage (NCBI taxonomy): Eukaryota > Metazoa > Chordata > Chondrichthyes > Chimaeriformes > Chimaeridae > Hydrolagus > Hydrolagus colliei. Next base: position 41,712,132 of record CM068746.1, on the reverse strand, counting down.
ATCATGGGAAAGTGTTTGGTCTATACCCAGGAATCTGAAACCCTCCCTCCTACAGGATTTCTCCAACCATACATTAACCCGGTTAATCTAGCTGTTCCTATCACTAGCATGCGGTACACAGAATAATCCAGTCTGCTCCCTGTCTCCTGAACTCTGTCTGTAGGATCTCTACCCTTTTCTTGCCTCCATTCCAACATGGACCATGGCTTCTGTGTTCCCCTTCCACCCAGAGAATTTTCTGCACAGGTTCAGTGAGACCCTCCAAACCTCACATTATACTTTATCGTCAGTTTGCCAATTTAACCTGACGTTCACAAATGCAATGCACTCTTCCAATAAACATATGAATTTGCATTATAAATACAACACGAAAATTAAAAGCCAGTGGGGACTGGGATGTATTGCACCATTTTGACAAATCCATGGGTGTGATAATGAGCTGTGCAGAACAGAAAAGTTATTTACCTCTGAACTGCTGTATACCAGCCAGCCGTCAGAGTCAGATTAACCACAACATCAACAGGGATTAGGTCAGCCACTGCGTTGTTGGTTGCCCTCATGGTTCGAAGAATTCCTTTGCCTGCCTGAATAGTGGAAACATGATAAACAATTTGTATCAATCACCTGACCCACCATCTCTGCTATTACAAGAGAGGTTTGGATGAGAAAGGACCTCTAACCCATTTCAACTAATGCTTCAAGACCCGCCCTAGAGTCCTAGGACATTATGATGCTGTTTTTTTTAAAAAAAGATTCAATTTTAACATGATGGCCTTTGTTCTGGATTTCCCCACCAAGGGAACTAGTTTATCTGTATCTCCCTGATCAAATCCTTTATCATTTTAAACACCTCAATCGGATATTAGCACACGCAATCTGTACAATTGCAATTATTTTCCAATTATTTTTGAAAAACAGGAAACATGTTACATACAGCAATGAAAACGCCACTTGGTCCGTTGAAATTGTCAATCCAACCCTGAAAAATAGAGTCAACATTGTAGGATACACTTAAATACAGCTCCACCACAACAAAAACATCTTCTCCTTCAAACACATAACGAGTTCCACTCTGTGCTGCAGTGAACATCACAGAACAAAACTATTTGTGAGAGAAGAGAACACAAATCAGAGCTCTGGCATCAGCCTCTTTGGAATTAATGTCATGCTTTGCACATAGGGATTCAGTCTCAAAGAGTTTCACAGGATTTAAAATCGCACTACCAGAAATTTATTTAGTGACTTATTTAGGGATCTTTAACACCCACTTGAACAGACAGACGTGACCTCAGTTTAATGCCTCATATGAAGGTCAGCACCTCCATCAATGCACTAACCCATTGGTGCATCAGGCTGGATTGTGAGTTAAATGTCCAAATGTGGCACTTCAACTCACAACCAACACACTCAGCGAAAGTGTTATCAACAAAGTCAGGCTGACACCTGATGAAACTAATTTCCTGAAGCAGTTTAACACTCCAAGCTAGGATTGAGTTACTTCACAATTACTCCTCACTGTCTGCAAGCCAAGAACATTCAACTCACACTTTCAATTCAATATATGCTGTTCAGTTTCACTCAAATGCATGGCCAGCGCTGCTCAAACGTGCTCAGGAAGTTGGGTGAGCTCATATGAATTCCTTTCCTAATTCCTTATTGTTCTGCCCGCCCACAACAAATTTACCTCTGTCTCGTACTGTGAGCAAGCGACAGCACCGTTCCATTCACTATACCGTATCCGTATTTGTACTGACATGTATAATCATGAGAAACAATAACCAGCAACACACACTCTGTTCAGAGCCAGCAAACTTACTGGGAATGGCTCCTGCCAACTGGCCCCAACAATGGAGGGTCTGATGATGGCGATGTTCAGATTGGCGCTTTCCTGATTCACAACGTATTCTGCCAAAGCTTTGGTGTAGGTGTACGTGTTTGGCCAGTCACCAAGCAGTTTAGGAGTAATGTCTCGAATTATACTTTCATCCATCCACCTGCAAGAAGGGTGTTTTGTTAAGTGTGGAAAGCCAAACATACGTCACCGCATTCATTGCTTTCAACAATTAATAAACAAACACATTGTCTCTGGGTTACATATCAGTTATCTCTTATCTTCACTTATTTACATAAATAAACCATTTGTTTAAAAAAAACGTTCACAATACTCTTATCTTAATGGTGCTTCCTGCATATCAACGGCACTGAGAACTTGATGTACTCCATGGGATATTTGTTCCATAATTGCTGTATTCTGTAACGATATCTCTGAAGATAAGCAAAAAACCTTCCTCTGACTCACCGTAAAATGCCATGCTTTCAATGAATTGCAATGTACAGCACAACGCTGCATTGTCGGAGCTTCTGTCCTTCGGATAAGATGTTAACCCAAGGTCCTGTACACCTGTTCAGGTGAACATTAAAGATCCCATGGCACTGATCAAAAAGAAGGGAGTTTCTCCTGGTGCCTTGGTCAAGAAACCACCAAATAAAAATTGGTTTGTCACTTCACGGCTGTTTGTATGACTGGCGTTTGGCAAACTGCCTGCTACGTTTGCACAAATTACACGGTCACTACACTTCACAGCGTATGAAGTGCATTGAGACATTTCGAAGAAGTGATCTAATAGCTCATCGCAAACCTTGTACCGTCACTACTGAAACAAATCCAAAGTTTCTATGCTTATTGACCAGCTCGTACCTCTCCTCCTTCCCCCGCCCCCTCCATCATGTGTCCCACAGTTAATCAGTAGCCCCCACCTTCAAGCACTGAGCAACAGTCGAGCCTTTAGGCTCACACATTTAATTAAGAGTTTAGGAATGCTAGGCATCGTCACCCGACATATATACTGTGTCTGATTCAGAGGAGAAACTGCTGTTGTCGTTAGAAAGAGCTGATTGTTGGTTCACCTCTGAGCGTGGGGTCATTCAAACTCTCTGAATCCGCGCGTCAAGATCATGAGAGTATTTACAAATCTACAGCGTAGCACATGATCCGAATCTTTAACTCAAATGATCTTAAGACTCAGACCATATGTCGCTTGGTCTCGGATACCTTTAAAAGCATACTCACTCCATAGAGTCAATCAGTCTTTCTGGTTCCACTGGCGGTGGGTAGATGATCTCTTCCACGTGGCTTCGGTTGCAGTTCGCATACGCGGTGGAGATGTGGATGAAGGCGTCAAGATTCTGCATCCGTCGCGCCAGGGCCAGGAGCTGCTGGGTGGCGACCACATTCAGCTGGAGGGCAGATCTACAAGACAAGCGGAGAGGAACACAAAGTCACTCAGCAGGAACAGCAATCCCCGATTGCTAAACACACAGCCAGACACATGACTTCTCTGCATGAGCTCGCATTCAGATCTCCAGCATTGAGGGCCAACTTGCCTCACTGAAAGATAGGAATTAGAGCCCCAGCCACGCGCAAACTTGTCAAACCATTAGACGACTCGAGAGACTCGGTCAGGCTTCTAGGCTCCCCATAATTTCATAAAACAGTCAGATTTTATCAGGCCATCTGGGAATCTTTGAAGCAGACAACCCCCCCACCCCACCAAACCTCACTGTTGGATTAGAGTACTGATTGACCATTTAACCTCACAAATAGAGAATGGCCACCTCCACAAGGTACCGCAGGGCACCAGTGCCTTTAGACCTTAAGACTAGCAGTAGACATTGGTGGTTCTTGGGATGTCCTCCTGATGTGAAAGGCACTTTACAAGAGTAATTTTTGTTGTTGTATTGGTGATTGTGGTTAAGGAGAGACTATAGGAGAGAGAAGGGAAACAACCCAAATAATAATGTTCTATAAAATATGAAATTACTGATTGGGATTGCTCTGAACAGTTTGAAAGGACTTGCCTTGAAACATGGGTTCGAATCTGGAATGCATTGTCTGAAAGGGTGGTGGAGGCCAATTCGATTACAACTTTTAAAAGAGAGGTGGATGGTTATTTGGGGAGGACGGGTTTGTGGGGTTACGGGGAGAGAGCCGGGGAGTGCGATTGACATTGAATAGCTCTTTTCAAAGAGCCGGCACAGACACGATGGGCTGAATGCTATTGTGCTGAAAAATTCTATGGTTCTAATGATTGTTTGATTTCTCTCAACTTGCTGCCTACTGGTGCAAGTCTCACGAGGCACTTACTTCAAAGGTGCATCAAAGCGAATGGTAGCCGCACAGTGAAAGATGATGTTGATGGAGGAGAGCAGGCATTCAGTGTCTGCTACGCTGATGGCAAGGTTCAGATGCGTCAGCTCACTGCTGATGGGAATAATCTTTTCATGGAAGTTTGGGAAATCTTCTCTTACCCGATCGAACAACTGGTAATGAAAAAGATTAAATAGATTGTTAGCGGATTAATGATTCTACTTAGCGTTCATACCAATAAAATGTGCCTAGTGCCTAATCGGTTCTCCCACAATGTAGTTGTACTTGAAGAAGACATTTTTAGCATGTAAATTCACCCAAGATTTGGACACCTCTGGGCTTCTCAACAGGTTCCACTTGCCAAATCAAAGAGAGTTCAAGCTGGAGCTGAAAGATGCAGAGCAGACATCTTGCAAAGCCACAGAAACAAACTTCCATCTTTAGTAACAATACTAATAATAGAATTGTGATAATCCTTGCATTTAACACAATAATAATCCATGCGTTTATAGGTTTAACGCTGTGAGACAGCAACAGCAGCAAAATTATGTTGATAGAGAGCCTTTCACCCGAGTGATAAGTTGCTTTACCAAATGCAAAGGTTAGTATTCTGTCCAACTAAGGACCACAAGCATGCAAAAGGCAAACCGTGATGTCAGGGCCAGGCATCTCGTGTAACTGTGGGTGAAAATCCCGACCAGTTATCCAACAGTCAGGCAACGCTCCCTCACTTGAAGATTATTCCTAACAGCCACAGGCAGGCAGTCTTCATGGCAGGAGTTAAAAAGCACAGAATTGACCACGTGTGACCCAACGCAGCTGCACTCAGACACAAAACACAGTGACCTCATTCCCCCATGGGCTGTGCTCAACAGTTCCGGTTGCCTGAAATGGGAGCCTGTGGGAATCGGACAGACACAGATGATTCTGTTAGCCACTGGGTCACTACCGCATCTGCACAATTTGTTTGTGATAGTTGACTGAATTATTTTTGGTTTCTCTAAGGAGAATGCTTCGGATGAAGAGCCATTAGACCCCCAGCAAGCTATTTCTTAAATAGAGACTGTAGTGCTGGCCCTCCCTCACTACCCCCTTCCTGGTAACATGTTCCAATGTAAACCATCCTACGTGAAGAAACGCTTCCTAGAATCTGTCTAAAAATATTCCCACACTGAACCCGTGCGCTCTTTGTACTTCTGTATTGACATATCTCAACATATCCCGGGTTTACTTTCTCTATCCCATCAAATATCAACACTCCACTAAAATGTTTCCTCTGAGACTTATCTTGTCAAATAAAATTGAATGGCAAAAGGAAGGAATCAGTAATGAAAGGTAACAGTATTTCTCAGTGCTAGCTCTTTCTGGGCCCCTTGCCCATAACCACCGAGTGGTTAGGGACTGTGCAAACAGACCACGCAAGGAATAATATCTTATATACACCATCTGATGAGAGCCACGCTGACCGAGTAGAACTACAACAATATTTAGACTATAAATCCTTGTGTTTGCTGCAACCGTGTTCCACAGCCACCAATGCCACCGCAGCTCCCTCTGTGGTCTGTGAACACTTTCCACACCGTAACAGGCGCAAAATATAAACAGTATAAGTTACCAGGCACCTTTATTATGGGTTTGCACGACTCTTCCATTGTTGCAAACCTTAGCCAGCACTAAAGTAGGATGCTTTGTGATGTACAGAGTCCACAATTGCGGTTACCTAGATGTACACGACGGACAATGTAAAAATATATTCCGGAATCAAATATATTCATAAAATTTCTGAGCGAGAAAGTTGTGGGTTCAAGACCTATCTTGTATCTCTTCTATCTTGTAATTATTATTGATTAGTGATTATTATTGATCTCAAGATTTGAACCTACAGTTTAGGCGGACATGCCAATTTAGCGCTGGGGGGGGGAGTACTGCATTTTCGCAAGTACCGTCTTTCAGTTGACACATTAAACCTACGTCCGCTCATTCAGATTGATGTGAAAGATTCCATGGTATTAGTTGAAAAGAGTTTTGAATAACTCGAGTTTCTCCTTGTGGCTTTGTGCCAACAATCTGTCAACTTAAAACGTTGGTCACTCACTCCCAACATTGAGTGTCAGTCATTAATGTGAGTAAATTGGCTGCTGCATTCACCACCAAATACCGTACCTCAGGAAATTATATTGGTCCTGGAGGGGGTGCAGTGCAGATTCAACAAAAGTAACAAATTATATTTATATTGGAACGTCCCAAGGCATTGGCTAGGATGATACCGGGTCTCAAAGGGTGAAATTATCAGGACAGTTGCTTAATCTCAATCTGTGTTTCCTTGAGTTTGGAAGGTTTCAGGATAATCTGATTCAGGTTTTTAAAATAATAAAGGAATATGATAGGGTAGCTACAGAGAAACTATTTCCTCTGGTGCGGAATCTAGAATAAGGGCATCATCTCAAAATTGGAGTTAAGCCATTTAGGAGTGAAATGAGGAAGTACTTTTTCACTTTCAAGGCTATATGTTTTTACAGACTTGATCACATGGTAACCTCTTTCATAACTTTAATGATTCTTTATTGAGTTCTAATTGTGTTTTGTCCCGGTATGAAGAGTTCTTGACATTGGGTTTAAAACCCATTATTATTAGTATAGCCTGGAAACTCTCGGTTACCACGGCAAACCATGACTTTAACCCATCATTGCGCTGGAGAGCAGCCCCCATTTGCCATTTTATTATTCCCTGCCTTTTCTCCAAACCACGTAATGCCTATCAATCTCTCTTTTCAACACCCCGACTGATTCAAAATCCACGGCCTTCATGTCTGTAGATCTCACTTCTATCACAATTGGCTCTCAGGCAGACTTAATATTTGTTGTTGCGGATCGCTCCACCACAGAATGCCCTATCCAGCTTGATAATTGTGAGTCGATTATCAGATTGCTTTCCAGGGGGTAATAATCCCTTAGAAAAAATATTGATTAACCCACAACTGTTTGTGGGAATGCTGCTATGCCCAATTGGCAGCCATGTTTTGCCCCCCAAATACAGTCAACCACTTTACAATATATTCTGTGAAGAAATATAAGAACTATTATTATTTATTGTGATCTCCAGAGAAGAAGACCTTGCATGATTCACATCAGGAGAATGTCTCAAAGTACCTGATGCACTAAAAAGTGTTGTGACAGCATTTGAAAGCAAACAGGACAAGCCAATTCTGCACACAGCATTGTTCCACAGGCATGACGTGAATAAACAATTTTATCTAGGGGATTGTTTGCTCTATCTTTTCAAATAGTACTGTACGATGGGATTTTTAAAACTCAACCGGATGGGCTAAATGGTCCCTTAGATTAATGTCTCATACAAAGGATAGCTGACATGGAGCACCACAGAACCAGCTAGGGTGTGTGAATGTGTGTGTGCGTGTGTGTGTAAACCATCCCAATCAAAAGCAGTAAAATTCAGCAAAGCCACCATGACCAACAAACATGTACAGCACGATAAACAAACCTAAGTGAGGTATTGATTTGTTCTCCACCAGCACTCGAGTCTCACTCCAAGGTGAAGCACCAATCTATACCTCCTCTGTCTCGTATTTCTCAGTAATTCTGGATCAAGACTGAGCGACAAGAAAGATGATGATGATTATTATCATTTTGAGAGAAGGATTATTATGACGTTCCCCTCCTACAGAATCTACTTCCTCGCTCTCCCTGTTTCAAAACCAGCTCTTAAATTTAACAGTACAGGCTGATCACCAATTCCGTGTGGGGCTCCAGGCTGCAGGGGTTCCTGGAGGGGAAGGGGTGAGAGCCACAATGTGTGTGTTAGTGGGGAGAAGGAGTCTTGGCCACAGTGTACAGTACTTGTAAAATACACAATTCGCATCCCCTAAAATACGCAGGATCTGTGTCTGTCCAGCAGGACAGATAACATTCATGTTAATGCAGTATTCACAATGTAATTGAAGCCTGGCTTATGTTGAATTCCCAACTTGCATCTTGCTGTGTTCCAATGTCACTTGGTTTGTAAACAGTGGATCCTGTGATTTGTGAACATATGGTTTCTGAGGCTGCAGCAACTGACTCAGCCACTTGACAAACAACGATCAGCTGGTTTCTGAGGCTTGTAGCAGCTCAGCCCTCTCTCCAGCGTTGTAATATATTGAAACATCTTAATGTCCAAGCTTTCTTCACAACATCTTCAAGTGTCAATGAACTCACCAGAAAATGGTGTACATTCCTGTGCTATGTTTATTTTAAGACGAGCATTAATTCCAGTTTCGAATGAATTGGAAGTATTGAACTGTGGTGAATGAAAAAAGTACACCACAGAAAATCATCAGAATTTTGTGGGTTTTTTAAAATGCAACCGATCATTACATTGTCATTGAATTGGTCATACGGTATATGGAATAACTTGAACTCAAACCAAACATGTCCATGGAGAAACTGACTTTACAACCTGTAGACACACACTCGCCTCCCTGACCCAATTGCCGTATTCGCCCACAAATACATATTCAATTCACTTTACAATACTGTATATCCTCAGACCGAAACGTTTTGAGACATCTCGATGGTATAAGGTGCTATATCAAATGCAAGGATTATTATTATTATTCACTGTGTCTATATACACAGACTCATCACCCATATTTAACTTGATCTTTACTATCTATACACACAGACAAATAAACCAACTCATAGGTCTTAGTGCTCCTTTGAGACCCTACTCAGTGTGAAGAGTGCTATATACAGTAAATTAAAATTGATTATCGTCGTCTACAAATGAACCTAGTCACACAACTCTGATTACTTTCAACATTAACCAATAGCCCCCCCACCACAAAAACATAAATGTTGGTGGTGAATAACAAAGATCAATGAGTCTTGACAAACACAAGATCCTCTTTGAAACAATTTCACAATACAGTACAGGAAATTTACGAATCTGGCACTAAATTATATTTTCTTCCCTACAGCAGTCAATAACAAGAATTGAGGTTGGCAAAATGTACCAACACTTCAAACCATCTCCAAGTTCTTCAAACATTATGGTGATACAAACTGAAGTGAACGTGAAGCAAAGCAAGGAAATAGACGTGGGAAACAGTGGAAGATGGATTATACTCTGCAAACCTGAGTGTGTGATACACCAGCATTAGCGTCTCAACTTCAGCTGTCATCCCATATTCACATCATGACTTCCCCACTCGTTCTCTTCTCCTCCAGCATCCACGCTGTCCTTGCTCGAGAGAGCTGGTTGGATAATGGTGCAATCCTGGGGTGAATTGTCTGGGTTTTCTGAGTACTTGTTTCACTGTCCCATCCCAGGCCAACCAGCCTGCTCTCTTTACCCCTCCAGTGAAAACTTGATGTAAACAGTAATTGAGACTAGATGTCCAAATAAACGCTGAAAGTACTCAAATGCTTAACGATAACCCAACTAGCAGTGAATTGTTGGGTTTATTGGTTAGAGCCAACTGAGCTATATTTTTCGCTTTCCTCAAATCCGCTCAATTTCAGTCTCCTCGAATGACCATTTTTCCATGTTATGTTGGCAAAGTGGTTTGGTTTGTGTGTCAGCCCAGAAGATTGTGTAGACCAGTGGTGTCCAACCTTTTTGGTTGGCCAACCAAATAAATGTTCCTGATTGGATATGTTGTCTTATGGCCATAAGACAACATATCCAGTGGTTGTGGAGCTCCTGTGGTTGTGGAGCTCCTGTGGCTCAGTGGTTAGAGCACTTGTCTTGCAAGCTGGGGAGACTCAAGCTGGGGAGATATGTGTTCGAATCCAGGCAGGTCAGGGCGAAACCTTGGGCAAGTTTCCTTACTCCACACGCCTAATAATAATCCCTCCAAAAAGAAACACAATAATAAAATTGGTCATTTCAATCCACAACTGTTTGTGGGACACTGCTGTGCGCAATTGGCTGCCGCAATTCGCCCACAAATATATACAGTCAATTCACTTTACACTATATTCTGTGAAGCGCTTTGAGATGTCGATAAGATGTGAAAAGCGCTATATCAAATGCAAGGATTATTATTATTATAGCATAAACATTGCCACTCAGTTGCTACTGGAAACAAAATATTGAAAAAAACAGACTCACCTAGATAAATGCAAATGTTCAGCTGGCCACTTCCTGATGACCCATGCTAATGTAGACTAATGGATCCTGGAGAGGTGATTACAAGGTAGCAATCTTCTGCTCCACTATCGGCGACCGTGCCTTCAGCCACTACGCCCTGAAACTTTGGAACTCCCACCCTCTTTGTCTCGCCCGCTTTGTCTCGCCCGCTCCTTTCCCATCTTCAAGTCTGGCCTGAAGACCTTTCTCTTCGACTGCGCTTACGGTCACCCTCCCAGGCTCAGACGCAGGCTCCGCCATTGTGAAGTACTCAGCTTGGCTTACACTTATCTTTGAATCAAGATTCCAAGTCAGGGCTTCCAGACATTGTCTAACTGACATTCCAATGTTACCGTGGCAGTGGTACCTCAGTGAAGTTGCTGTCCTTCAGAGGAGACATTGAACTAAGGCCCTGTCTGGCTGTTCTTTACTTGAATATCCTATAACACTATTCAAAAAGGAAGGTAGTTTCTCCCAAAGATCTGGCCAATAATTCTTCAAATAAAAAAGGACCTCAATTCTTCGCTGTTTGTAGGACACTGCTGTATGCAAATTGGATTGCTGTGTTCACTTTACAGTGGTGCTATCTCAAATTAAGGAATTATTATTATTATTTTGTTGCGATCTCCACCTGGAAACAGATTCCCTCTGCGTACTGATTGACCAATAACTGTTCTCACCTTCACGTTACAGCATGTCTTGTTACTTTCCCTACAGAGGCTCCCTCCCCTCAATCTCCGATGTTTCTGAGTCCCTTTCCCCACCATGTTCAGATATCTGCAATCACACACAATCTCCTCCTGTGTGACATGCACATCATTTGTTTCCCACACAGCATGGAATCTACTGATTAATTTTGTCCCTGGAGTTCTCGCTGCTGTACATTAACAATTTATAACCACTTAGGCAAGGCTAAGTTGAGCCTCTCCAGCAGAGGGGATGCCAATTATTTCAGCACAAGAACTGGGGCGATCGTCCAGTCGCTTTTTGTCATTCAGTGCAACGCTGTGAACAAATCCAGGAGAGATATTAAGTCATTAATGGTAGAAGATTTGAGATTTGCGGCTTGAATCAAGGGCCCATTCCAGACAGTGAAGAGCACAATTGTTTCAGTCTGTGGTTCGAAAGCATCTTGCCGCATGATGCCAGCGTTTGGAGGACCAGAAAGACACGATTGTCTGACTGAGACAGTAAGAGCAGAACTGGAGAGGACAGGCTTGAATTTATAAGGCTTTGAGACCAGACATTGGAAGATTATGCAATGCAGAATTCCAACATAAACATGTTTTTATTTTCACATTACGGACAACCTTGGATCTGTGGCTGTGTACGGCTCAACACATCTACCTTCTTACAGTGAAAAACAGCTGAGCTCATGATTTTGGAAAGCATAACCTATAAAATTAGCTACAACGCAATATATGTTGACACTGCATCTTTTATGTCAGGAGGACGTCACAAAGCACTTAAGATTGCTGCGGATATCACCCGCACCAAGCTTCACTCCCCCATTACCCCAGTCCTTGCCAGACTTCACTGGCTCCCTATCCCTGAGAGGATCGACTTCAAGATCCTCACCCTTGTTTTCAAAATCCCTCCACTCCTCTGCCTTCCCCCTCCGCTATCTCTCTGATCTCCTCTCCCCCCAAACCAGCTCCCGCTGCCTCCACTCCACTGGGTCTGGCCTCCTCCATGTCCCCCCGAATCCTCCGCTCCACCCTCGGCGGCCGTGCCTTCAGCCATTATGCCCCGAGGCTCTGGAAATCCCTTCCTCACTCCCTTCGCCTTGTCCCCCTCTCTTCCCAGTTTCAGGTCACAGCTGAAGATCTTTCTCTTCGACCGCGCCTTTGGACACCTTTCTCCCCACTGCCCCTGTGATTTTGTGATCTATTGTGAAGCGCTCTGAGATGCCATCCGGCGTGGAGGGCGCTATGTAATCAAAGTTGTTGTTGCGGAGAAGGCAGTGGCAGCTGAAGAGGATGGTGAGGGGAGAGAGTAGTTATACTAATAATCATACTGTAATAATCCTTGCATTTCATATAGCGCTTTCACAACTTCTAGACGTCTCAAAGCGATTCACAGAATATGCTGTAAAGTGAAGTGACTGTATTGTTTGTGGGTGAAACGCAGGAGCCAATCGCACACAGCAGTGTGCCACAACAGTGGTGGATTGAAATGAACAATTTATTAAAGTTGTTTTTTCTTGAAGGATTATTATCAGGCAGTAAGGAAACTTGACCAAAGTTTTGTCCTTCCTGGAATCAAACCCAGGTCTCCCGCTTGTAAGGCGAGAGCTCCAATCTACAGGACTCCACAAGCTGTATATAAGTGGTACAGTCTGTCTGTGTGACTTTGACACGGTTGCCCTCTCCACCCATGTTTAATGATACTATCTCCTTTCTCTCCCGTTGCCCCTGGCTTCATGGTCAGTATGAACGACAGCTTTCCCCATGTGTAAAATAGAGCCCGCAAAACACATGAAACAAACCACTCACTTATCAGGAAGGTTGGCTCCTTTGCCCAACACAACATATCAACCAGAGCCTGAAGTGTGCAGGGTTTATCTAGAACAGTGGTTCCCAACCTTTTTTTGCTGCGACCCTAAACTGGCCACCAACAGGACCTCCCGACCCTTAGGGGGCGACTGCGCAACTGAAGCGAAGCTCAGCCAATACGATATTTCCGTCCCTTTTGTGGACTCAGCGCAACTCGCCAGTACGGTCTTTCATACAAATTGGTCGGCAGTGTCGCCTCAGGCACTTTTCAGCATCAAAAAAGCATTTTCATCATTAAAAAAAAATTCCGATGACCCTTGGTGACCCTACTGAGGACCCGCGCGACCCTGATCTGGGTCGGGACCCGAGATTGGGAACCACTGATCTAGAGGATTACAATGCAGTACCTTGCACTTCATCATGTCGGCGACTCTCTCCTGCACAGACTGCCCTGTCTTGGGTCTCACGAGGATGTAGATGGCTTTGACATCAGGGCAGGATCGCAGTAACTTCTCCACCAGCACTTTCCCCATGAAGCCAGTGGCTCCTGTGATGAGTATGTTTTTCCCTGCGTAGTACATGGAGATTGCCGACGTCTTGGTTGTCATTTTGTTCCCCCTTTCGCACTGTTCCTTGATTGAAAAACAAGGACAAACAATCAATAAAAACACTTATTTTGCATCCCTGGCAAATTGTTGGGATTCATGCTTTGCTTTCACTGTGTATACACACGATGGCTGTTACTTTGTCATTCACTTCATGGTTGTTTGTGGGATATTCTTGTGGACAAATTGGCCCTACAAAATATACAGTCACAACCCTTCACCGTCAGTCCCTTAAACCCCTTTCGGGCAACTTCCCAACTTGAAAAGTGTTGTATCCTGTAGCTAGTGGGGAGCATGGAGTCACGTAGCTCAGAGGTTAGAACAATTGTCTCGCAAGCGAGAGGAGCTGGGGATTGATTCCCGGGCATGGCCAAACATTGGGCAAGTTTCCTCAATCCACACCCCTCTCTCTGTACTCCTGGCAGTAAGTAAGAACCCAGTTGTTTGTCGATTGGCGAATCACTTTTCCGGGGATTAATAATCCCTTAAAAAAGTCTAAATAAAAAACCAAACAAGCCAATCCGTGGCAGCCATCTCTTTAGTTGCACAGGAAAGGGACAATCGTTTCCCTCACGTTAAAGATGCTGCCTCCTTAACAACAACATTACATTTGTCTAGCACCGTTCATGTGCGGAGGACGTCCCAAAGTGCCGGACTGTCAATGTTTCAGATCGGAGCTGAGGTCGGGATCGGGGAGGGTGGAGAGAAGGGAGGGGAATGGGGGGTGACGGATGGCAAGGTTGAAGAGGAGAGTCTTGAGGTGGAACTTGAAGGAGGCGGAGAGATTGCCGGTTGGAATTCCAAAGTTTGGGGGCAGAGTGGCTGAAGGCTCGCCCGCCAATGGAGGGGGGGGGGGGGTCGGGGGACATGGAGCAGGCCGGAGCCCATTGAGCGGGGGAGCAGACTTAATACTGTAAAGAAGTGTTAAGGATGAAACATCAACACATTCTTCTCTCGTAATAGACAGTATGGAACTCTGTCGAGAGTGGAATTTTACTGACGGGCCGTAACTCTTCCAAACAATAACCCAGTGTTTTATTTCAGACAGGACCCCATGCCTCCCTTGGCAAGCCTTTAATGAGGCTGGAAATTTCTCAGACATCAGCAGTTTGATAATAGTCCTCGCATTTGATACAGAGCTTTTCAGTATATACTGTAAAGTGAATTGACTGTATATTTGTGGGCGAAACTCTATAATATAATTTATTATAGGTTGCTTTTTGAGGAATTATTATTAGGTGTGTGGAGTAAGGAAACTTGCCCTCAGTTTCTGCCTGATCTGCCTGGATTATACAGTAACATAGATCGTAGAATTATAGAACTATGGAGGCCATTCTGCCCACTGTGTCTTGAAAAGACACATATGAATCCCACTCGCCCATTCTCCCCACATAGCCCTGCAAACTCTCCCACATAGCCCTCCTTCCCAAATAACAATCCACTTTTCTCTTAAAAGTTGTTAACAAATCAGTTTCCACAACCCTTTCAGGCAACGCATTCCAGATCCAAACAATTTGCTCTACGAAAAAATGTCTCCTCACCAACCCTCTGTTGACACCTTCTGGCGTGGAGGGCGCTATATAAATCTAAGTTGTTGTTGTTGTTGTTTCTTTTGTAACTATTTTAAATTGTTGTCCTCGGGTTATCGACCCACTCGCCAGTGGAAATAAGTTTCTCTGTTCACCTATCGAATCTGCTCATAATTTTGAAAACTTCCATTACGTCTCCTCTTAATTTTGAAATCTTCTATTAGTCTCCTCTTAACCATTTCTAAGAGAATACTCTTAGCTTTTCTAGCCTCTCCTGATAACTGAAATCACTCATTCCTGGTACCATCCCGGTAAATCTCCTTTGCACCCTCTCCAATGCCTTTCCTAAATTGTGGTGTCCAGAACTGAGCACAGTACTTTAGCTGAGGCCTAACCTGAGACCTGGGTTTAATTCCCAGGCAGGGCAAAACCATAGGCCACTTTTCTTATTCCACACGCCTGCGTTTACCTTGCGATAGGAACCTGGTTTTCAGTCAATTGGTGGATCAGCTTCTAGTCGGTAACAATCCATCAAAAGCATTTTTTTCACTCAATCATGACTGTAGTACATTGCTGTGCGCAACTGGCTGCCATGTTTTGCCCATAAAATACCCAGTGAATCCAACTTCCAATATATTCCTTGACTTGCTTTGAGATATTGCAACGATGTGAAAAGGCTCTGTAGGATTATTATTATCTTGGGCCGCATGAGTCTAAAAATGCTGAGGCACCGACTGCGATATATTCTGAAAATAATAATGAATTTAAAAATAGAGTATTGATATAACAGGGAAAGTGAAACAGGAAACGCCAGTTTTCCGCAAGTGATTTGTTAAAAAAAAAGGGGAATTTAATCATTCCATATGCTTACTATTCTTATTGTGATTAACCTTTGCATTAGAGGACCTCATGCATTGAGCTCGCAAAGCTTTTAGAATTAAAATTGCAAGGACAGCTGACTGTGGCAGATGTTTCTTCACCCATTGCTCACTTTCAACCAGACGGTCAAGTGACAAGTAATGTATCAAGGAACACATTTGGTCCAAAAACGTCTAACACCGCCATGGGATGTCCTCCAGACCCGAAAGCTGCTCTACAGATGTAACTGTTGTTGTTGTTACTCAACACGCCTCTGTGTAAGTAGCGCTGGACAGACTGTATTCCAGACCTGAGTTGGGTATAGGGATTGGACAGGATTGGAGAGGTCAGGGGAAAAGGAGGTTCATCTAAAGCACAGTCAAAGAGTGTGGCCTTGAGGTGGGTCTTGAAGGAGATGAGAGATAGATGGAGTGGGTCTTGAAGGAGATGAGAGATAGGTGGAGTGAGGCGAAGGGACGAAGGAATTGTGTTCCAGAAGGTGGGGGAAGAATGGCAGGGAGCGAGGCCATAGAGGGCTTTGAAGGTGATGACCAGGATCTTGAACTGTACCCTTGTGTGATGCGAAGCCGATACAGTCGGATGAGGACAGGAGTAATATGGTCACGGAGCCTCGTGCGGGAGAGGACAAGGGCTGCAGAGTTCTGTATGATCTGCAGCCTGTGGAGGGAGGCTTTGGGGAAACTAACAGGAAAGGAATTTGTCAAGACTGGATGTTATGAATGCAGTTATGAGAGTTTCGGTGGCTTGTGGTTTGAGACAGTGGAGGAGTTGGGCGATGTTGTGGAGGTGGGGGAAGGCGGAGCAGGTCATGGCTCGGATGTGGGGTAGAAAGGAAACTTCCTACTCAGGACAATAACTATACAGGAATTGCCAACATACAATATTCCAGCACTTCAATCAAGAGTGGCCATTTGCAGTTGCAAACAACAAATAAATGGAGGAAGGAGGGAGGGGGGAACATCTTGGAAGCCAATCAAATAGCAAACAGTATCAGGGAAAGAGAACACAATGGTGTTGAATTATACTCTGATGAGCCATCACACAACCTGGTAGTCTGGGCATCTAACCCAGAAACACATTGATCGTAAAAACACTAAAAATAATTCTTGCATTTGATACTATTTATTTTTCACGTTGAGAGCAAAGATTTTCATAGAATTAACTGCAAGCTGCAGTGACTGTATATTATGTAGACAAACGCAGTAGCCACTTTGCCTACAAGTAGCCATGTAGTGAGATACCAATATTATTGGGGGTGATTGTTGGTAAGGACACTGGGAGTAATTCCCATCTAAAGGACCTCTGAAATCCCGAGCAAGCAGAGACTCACTTTAATGTGTCATCCGAAGGGCAGCATCTCTTATATGAGAGTGTCAGCTGAGATAAATCGAGTGCTACATCCCAGCTGAGCCGTTATTACTAAAATAATAATCCTTATATTTCATATAGCGCCTTATCACATCGTTGAGACGTCTCAAAGAGCTTCATAGAATGTACTGTAAAGTGAAGTGACTGTATTTGTGGGCGAAATGCTACAGCCAATTGTGCACAGCAGTGTCCTCAAATAGTTGTGGATTGAGTGACCAAATTGGTTATTTATGTATTTATTTTGTGGGATTGTTCTTTTCACTGGAAAGTGATCCACCAATTGACAAGCAACTGAGGTCCTACTTACTGCTTGGTAACCAGAGACTCCGGGAACCACACCTGCATCACCTCACAACACAACTGTCTTACCTACACCAGAATTATTCTCCACAACAAACTGACGCGTGGTTTGCAACAGTGCCCTTCACTGAAGGGCCATTTCTACCAGGTCCTGTCCTTTGATTGCCTTTCAGCCTGACACTCACACGCTACTCTTGTATTCGGAACAGCTTCGATGTCTGTCAAACCAATTTCATCAACTGCAGCTACAGAATAATGAAACTAAGTGCAATCCTTTCTTGTCAGTTACCATCAATCTCCCTCCGCGGGTTCAGCCTTGGCTGCCACTCCACAATATTTAATACCAGTGTCTTTACAGTCTCCATCTCTGAATCACCAGTAGTTACACCAGTACAAAATTCTGGCCTGAACTCTCCTTCCTGGCAAACTATTCTAGTTGTTTATTTTCCTCTGAGTCATGGAATATTGCCTGTAGTCCATCCTCAAATTATCCTCTGCAACTCTAACCTTGTGTCCTCTTGTTCTGCTGTCTCGATCAACATCCCGTCTGTTCAGGTGGATATCAAACATCCAGGAGCATAGTTGAGACAAACAGGAGGGAGAGGATCAAAGGGGGAATCTAGGAGAGGGGGATACTGTACAAGGGTTGCAACCTGTGTGGACGATAAATAATAATAATAATACCACTAATAATAATTCATGCATTTGCAGTTCACATCATTAAGATGCCGCAAATCACTTCACAGGATAAACTCAGAAGTGAATTGACAGTATATTTTGTGGATAAAACGTGGCAGCCAATTGCACACAGTCATTGATTGAGTGACTACATTTTTTAGGGGCGAGGGACAATGTAAAAGCAATCCACCAATCGGCTACCAACCGGGATCCTACTTTACTGCTTGGTAAGCAGTGACGTGCGGAGGAAGGAAACTTGCCGAAGGTGAAACCTGATGAAACTTGCCTAAGGAAACTTTATTCCCAGAAATCGATCTTGCGTCATCTTGCCTGCGAGGGGAGTACTCGAATCATACGCTATGAGACTCCACAAATCACGTGTGGAATAATCTGGTTCAGAGAGCAAATGATCAGGTCATTTACTAAAGCGCTCATCTATACGATAAACACCGGCACAGACCAGTTGGGCTCAATATTTTGTGTCTGTTTGATTGTACTGAACATAATTCCCTCAGTGCTTTGTGACACAAGAATGAACACTTCTATTCAAGGCAAAATGAATGCATCTGAATGCTTTACTCTTTGTCTTGTGCGTGGTGTGGAGCAGACTCCCTCAAGTGAAGGCAGGAGATAAACTCTTACGTTCAGTGCTGTTTATCCCAAAGCTGCGGAATTTGTCTTGTGACAACTGAGATCCGTGTCCACAGACGCAACTACACATCCCAGTACAGAGTGAGCATAAATAATAATAAGAAGAAGAATCCTTGCATTTGATATAGCGCTTTTCACATATTTTCGACGTCTCAAAGCGCTTCACAGAATAGACTGTAAAGTGAATTGACTATATATTTGTGGGCGAAACGTAGCAGCCAATTGCGCACAGCAGCATCCCCCACAAACAGTCGTGGATTGAAAATGACCCATTTTTATTATTGTGTTTTTTGGGGGAGGGATTATGATTAGGCCTGTGGAGTAAGTCAGGAAACTTGCCCAAGGTTTCGCCCTGATCTGTGCGCACGGCATAATGACACTGCGCATACCACACACACAAACCACAGATACACAAACACACACACCAGACACAAGCATACATGTACCACACACACACACACACACATACACACACTATAGACACATCACACCACACTCACAAGAGGTCCCTTGCTGTTTGTGGACTGGTACCAAGCAGGTTTAGTTTGAGAGGTGTTGCTGCCAGCAGCATAAAAGTCAACAGAACTCAATAGGAATTGTTCCCAGGTAGTACTGTACAAAGTCCGGGTCCAACGAAACCAGAAGGCAAATGGAAACAAGGAGATGTTTGATTACCTTTCTCTGGCAACTCCAATAAAGTAACTAGATATGTTATAATAAACACTGTAATAATAATCCTTACATTTGATACAGCACGGTATTGCGTTAATGAGACATCTCCAACGCTGTAAAGTGGATTAACTGTATCAATAAAAAGCAATGTTCCGCTTTGGGATGTCCTCTCGACGTGAAAGGCGCTATATAAATGTAAGTTTTGTTGTTTGTTTGTTTTTGTTCTTTATCAACCTTCTACAACCGCTCCCAAATTCTTTGCACTGGCTCGCCTCACCCTTGTCCCTGTGTGCTGTGCTTCGTGTACTTCGTTGTAATCTTTGTGATTTATCCGCATGACGTGGCTTCGGGTTCTGTTCCAATCTCCAATTCAATGGCACTTCCCTTATCTCATTCTGTTGGTTTCTCTGAACAGTTCTGTACTGACAAGCTTTAGTCATCGATGCTATTTGCAGAAGGGGTGCGGCTGAGGTGAGAGGCAGGACATGGAAGAGAAACACTCGGAAAGCAGAACTGAGACACTCCTGAACAGTAACTGCTTGATTAGATTTGACATCATGCCTTTCCACATGGTCAACCTGCCTCAAAGTGCTTCACGGGATTTAACGTAACGTGTTGTGAGTATGTATTTGCAGGTGAACAAGGCAGCCAATTTGCACACAGCAAAGACCCCACAAAGAGCAATGAAGAAGGTGGAACAATTTTATCGTGGGATTGGTGGCTGCCTCCTCTTTTCAAACAGTGCCATGGAATCTTTCACATCCTCGAGAGAAAGCAGAAGGGATTTCAATTCAAGGGTACCAGCCTAGACTATGATGTGGCCTTAAACACACCATCTTGCTGATTTAGAGTCGAGAGTATTACCAGCTGAACCTAGCATATCCAGGCAGAGAATTGGGGGGAGAGAATTAGAAAGGAATCCAGAGCAGAAGCCAGAAGTTTGTGTTAATTCTGTATGATAGATGGTGATATGAAGACATTTTGGCAGCTGTGTCTCAGTCAAGGAAGATCGAAAACACTTTATAGAATCATAGAATTATGCAGCACATTGTGTCTGTGCCAGCTCCCCCCGCTCTCTCCCCATCGCCCAGCAAACTCATCCTTCCCAAACAATTATCTATTTCTCTCTTAGAAGTTGTTATTGGATGGGCTTCCATACCCTTTCAGGCAATGCCTGCCGGATCCCAACAACGTGCTTTGGGAAAAAACCTCTTCTCACCTCCCCTCTGTTTCTTTTAATGACTGTTTTAAATCAGTGTCCTCGGGTTACCGACCTACCGACTCGCCAGAGGAAACAGTTTCTCTTTGTTCACCCTATCGAATCCCCTCGTCATTTTGAAAACTTCGATTAAGTCTCCTCTGAACCAGACAGAATTATCCTAGCTTCTCTAGCCTCTCATTGAAAATCACAGCACAATGCGAAGAGAGAGAGAGAGAGGGAAGTTCCTTCCAGTGTCCTGGTCAGTAACCCCTGGATAAATTAGTTTTTCCATTTAGTGGCTGTTTGTAGACGTTGCTGTACACATTGTATGCTGTGTTATCCTACAAAATACAGTCAGTACACTTTACAACGGATCCCGCAAAGCACTTTGACATATCTTCCGAATGTTAAAGGTGCTGTGCCAAAGTAGTATCTGCCATTATTATTATTATTATTATGTGAGTGGAAGGGAGAACAATTGCAATCATTTTTTCCTAAAGAGGAAGAACGTCTGGTCTCCTGATAAAGTGCTCACTGACAGTTACAATTGTTGTCTTTTAACAATAACAACAAACAGAATAACATTTGCAGAGATTATGGCTGATCTTCTAACCTAATTCCATTTACCCACCCTATCCCCATATCCCTTAATCCCTCTGTCCTTTAGAAATCTATCAATCTCAGTTTTGAATACGTTTAAGAACTATGAACATTGAATATGTTTAAACATGATTTCTCTTTCACACTTTAACTAAACCGATCGACCCGAACTGAACCAATCCCCTTCTTAATACTAAACTTAAAAATCACACTCCATTCTTCTGCACTTACTTACACAGGCACTGACTTCTGTCAAATGTTTTTTCTGTGGTGTTTTACTGCAATGAACAGCCCTGAGTGTATATTTGTTATCAAATGTTGTTGTCTGCACCATGGAAACATTGTAGTGTTCTCAAAAGTGATATTTAAAGTACGACGGCTCCATTTACACCGTTGCATGTTCATAAAAGAATGACTCAAAGCGTTCAAGTACAAGAAGCAGGAAGGATTTATAATAATAATCACTGCATTTGATACAGGCCTTGCGTATTATCAGACACTCGCTACCAAAACCCCAACATCCATCTACATTCAAAATCTTCCAAAAATTTCGACAATCCAGTTGAAGAATACATTTACACACAAACCAATGGTTTCTGTATATAAATATGCCCAATGAAAGGTGGAGATTCTTCTACACTTAGCTACTGTTAAACCCACAAGCACAAGTCTGGAAAGTTTGGGTGATCAGTGCTGCAGAAGCAGCAGTAAACCTGCCAAGTGCTTTCAATTAGCTATGCAGGTTTAGCTGATTAATATCCACCATTTACTGTAAATGACACTCTGCCTGTGTCCCCATGGGGGGCATTCCACTCCAGACACAGGGAGCTTCCATCCCAATCCATTATGCAAATACCTTGTTGGTCCGCCTCCCCAATGCCTCCCTCCACAGGCTGCAGTTAATCCAAAACTCTGCTGCCAGTGAACTCCACCGTTCCAAACTCCGTGACCACATCTCCCCCAATCTTTGCCCGACTCCATCGGCTCCCCATCACCCAGAGGATCCAATTCAAGATCCTGGTCCTCACATATAAAGCCCTCCACAACTTCCATCTGTGACCTCCTATCCCCTTACCAACCTGCCCGCCCCCTCCGCTCAGCAGGCTCTGGCCTGCTCCATGTCCCCCGATCCACCCGCCCAACCATTGGTAGGCGAGCCTTCAGTCACTCTGCCCCCAACCTCTGGAACTCCCAAAGTCCCTCCGCCTCGCACCCTCTCTGGCCTCCTTCAAGTCTCGCCTCAAGACTCTCCTCTACAATGGTCCCATTAGCGACTCCTTCCCCCACCCCTACCCCCTTGGCCTTAGCTCGGGTCTGAAGCAGTAACCTGTCAGAGAGCAGGAAAACTGTTGGAGGGGGGAATGGAAATGAAGCTCACAGGGCTGAGAGAAAAAACTCAACAATAATGGTTTATCCCCTGGAGACCCACAGCACTGAGGTTAGAGCACTTGCTTCACAAGCAATAGGACCCAGGTTTGATTCCTGGGAGGGGGTGAAACATTTACCAAGTTTCTTTAAGCTACACACCTGTGTTTACCTGGTGGTAAGTAGAAACGTTTACAATCTGTTCTATGAAGAATGGTTGTTAGTTGAATGACAGATTGTTTTGGGGGGTAATAATCCCTCAAAAAAAATTATTTACTCAATCGACTACTGCTTGATGGATTAGTTGTGTGTGTGCTATTAGCTGTCAATTTCGCCCACAAAATACACAGTCAATCTACCTTACAATATATTTTTGACAAAGTTCTGAGAATGATCGTGGACCCGAAACGTTGACTCACTTTCCTTTTTCCATGGATGCTGCCTGACCTGCTGAGTTTTACCAGCAACTTCTGTTTCAGTATCTGTAGTATTTTCTGTTTTCTTTACAATATATTTTGTTCATTTACAGGATATAAGAGGCTATGAAACGCAATGATTATTATCAGTATATTCTGTCAAGCATTTTGAGACGTCTAGAAGATATGAAAAGCACGATATCAAATGCAAGGATTATTATTATGATTTATTGTTGAGTGGTGGGAGCGGACATCACAGGCCTCAATGCCTGTTTTTTTTGGCTCCTTGTAACTATATACAGTATGTAACACAGTGGATTCAGGGAAGTTGGAAGTTCCCAGTGCTTTGGTGATACCTTTGATACAGTCTCGTGATTGTTTCGTCTTCCGTGCGTAAACTATGACATAAATTGGGTGGTCAAGGCTTGTGTGTGTGTAACAAAACCAGGACAAAAAAAGGACGTTGCCTTTTCCCATTCCCTAAACAGACAGCAGAAAATAAATGTTTTCAATGTAGCTAGTAGCCCTCTAAGTTTCACTGCAGTGATATTTCCAAAAGGTCATTATGATGTGGACAGCTCTCCGTGCTGCAGGCGTGACTGGAGCGGATTTCACAGCTCTGTGGAAGTCCTACAGAAACGTATGTCACAATTTGGATGGAAACATTTGAGGAAGTAGAAACTTCCAACCGTGCTAACTTAGGTCAACATCAAGCTCAGGGTCATTGCAAAAAATGCCAAAGTTCTGTATTCGATCATTTCTCTTTTTCTCCAAACTTCAGGTCAATGTATTTTAAAAAAATAATAATCCTACATTTGACATGGGTCCTTTCATGTCAGGGGGACACATTAAAGCTTTGTGTGGTTTATGATGTAAAGTGTAACGACTGTATTTGAGAAACAAATTTTCTGACGTGTACTACACAGTGGCACAGTCACTCCCATGTCTGAATCCAGGCCAGGGTTGATGGGTGGCAAGCCTCCTTTCTCAAAACAGGGTCCTCATTAAAACAAACCATGGTAATCTCAAACAAATTTCCAACGGATGAAAGTCCACTGGCCAATAATCCGTGGTGTATTTACTGTCCCAGTCAAAGGGTCTTGCCAAATAAGTGCTGGGGTAAGTCACACTGCTGCCAAAGGAAAGGGGAGATACCGTGCTGGTGCGGAGAGAAGGCATTACTCTGCTCCTAATCTCTGTATTACGTTAGAGAATGATTGTTGGTGAAACCCGAGAACAGATTTTGTGAAATATCCCATGTGGCATCACCGATGAAGGAAAGCGGCTCAAACATTGAAACACAATCCCAGCACCTGTTCAGCTGAACAATTTACTGTGATATAGAGGTCTAAAGTAGTGCAATTCCTCTCTCCTATTACACAGGGGCTTAATGTATTACAGTCTGTCTATACTGTGTCTCTGTACTGCTGTACAGGTTTAAAGTGTTGCAATCTTTACATCCCAAATTCAAGCATTTATTATTATTACTACTTGCTGTGGAGGTTTACAGTTTTGCAATCCCTGCATCCAGCTGCAGAGTTTTGAAGTTTTGCAATCCCTCTTTCCTGTAGCCGACGGTTAAATTATTACAAATGCTCTATACCGCTGAACACTACAGACATTTAAAATGCTCCGATTCCTCGCCTATTCAATTTCTCACATGAAAGGAATGTATCTGGATGGCCACATGAGGCTGTTATTCGGGTCAACAAGAAAGGCCAACTGGGGCTACTCCCAAACAGTGGAAATAATTTAGTTGTTGAAATGATTTAGGCAGAAAAGAATGAATAACAGATTATGGAATTATTTCCTAAACTTAAGTGATTCAGTGATATGCCAACCAGGCAGGACCTGTTATTCATAGAGCAACGGACCAGACACGACTCAAAACAGAAACTGGGAAGATATCTTCAAGGGATGTTGCGTGTTAAAAAGCTTTCACAACCTCTCTCAGTACTTGGAATAGAAACAATGGAACCGCAGCAAATCCATCCCTGCACATTCCAAGTCAAACAGTATCAATGTGGTTTCCAAAGTACAGTACCTGTATTGATAAAATAGTATATTTTGTGGTGTGAGACACAAAGAGATTGTGACATTGTTTCTCCTGCTGCATCCTGTTCACTGTGAAGTCGTTTGCAGCCACACACACGAGTTTAATTTTGGTCCATGGCACAATAACTCAGTTGAATGGTGGACTCACTCCCCTAAAGGTCTGATCCTCACCAATTTGTGAAACCTGAAATCGATTTCCACCCAACAAAAAAAACCAAAATAAATCCGGGTGGACGGGAATCTGGTTACATACAAAAATAGCCCTTGCCTTTAATGTACTGCCTCATCACACTGTCGAGACATCTTAAAGCATTTCACAGACGATATTGTAAAGTGAATGGACTGTATATTTTGTGGGCAAAACATGGCACCCAAGCAAATGCCTCTAGAAAAGGGGTTGGAGATCACAGAGATAGGGAAGTGGTAGGGGATGATGGGGATGACAGGTACCAAGGTTGAGGTTTGGCAATGGTTTGAGAGACAGAGAGAGAGAGAGAAAAAGGCTGGGGAAGCTGAGGAGGTCAGAGACAAAAATGAGGACAGGAGCTTCCTTCGTATCTGCATGGAGCTGCAAGAGATTGTGACTGTCAGATCCGACAGACTATCAGGCGACCTGGAGTCAAGAGTTGAAGTGGAAAAGTAAGTTTCAGTGTTAACTGCAAACGTGGAAGTTAACTGCTGATGACACTGCCAAGGAAAAGGAGGGCCAATGATAGAGCCCTGAGTTCCTCTGCAGGTGACAAGCAAAGACAAGAGGAATAAGCATTAGAGGATTGCTGTGGTCAGAATACATCCTTGTTGACTGGACGATAAGGAGAATAATGGATTCATTGAGTTTGGTGCAGGAGAAGATGTGTGCTATGGAATTCTATATCATCTATATCATTTTGTAACAAATTCAGTTCAATCCTCAGCTCTCCTTCCTTCCTTACATTCAATCACCCGCACAATATCCAGTCAATTCACTTTACTTTGTGAAGTCTGTTTGTGAATCGCTTTTTTTGCCGTCAAGAAAAGACGTAATAAGGGACTGTACCAAATGCAAGGATTATTATTATTGTACTTATATAGCACACTTCAGTTACCCTGCAATACATCTCCCAAACAAAACACAGTCTCTTTCCTTTCTCAAGCAATTAAAATAATAATAATAATAATCCTTACACTTGACATAGAGCTTCATCACACCATTGAGACGTCCCAAAGCGCTTCCCAGAATATATTGTAAAGTGTATTGACTGTAATTTGTGGGTGAAACACTGTCCCACAAACAGCTGTAGATTGAGTGACCACATCTTTTTGTTTTAGGAATCATTTCCCCCAGAAAGAGATCCGCCGATTGACAAACAACAGGTTCCTATTTACCACCTGGGAATCACACCCGGATCCTATCGTTTGCAAGACAAATGTACTAATCACACTTCACTACCGGACCCCACAAAACTCCCTCCACGAAGAGTCTGTCCCACAGCCTGTGAGCGTATTTACCGACCTTCCAATCTCTCACACTGTATGAGGCTGTTTCATTTTAAATTTCCAGTTTCAATCTCCATATCTCAGGCTCATCAAACAAGCTCATCTGTCCCCTTCACAGTCACACCTCTCATGAGTTTGACGATGTAAATAAATCTGAAGTTGAGCACCAGTGAACGGGTGTGAGGGGACAGTTATAATATTAATACTAATCCTTGCATTTGATATTGGGCTTTTCACCTCTTCTAGACGTCTCAAAGCGCTTCACAGAATATACTGACTGTAAAGTGAATTGACTGTATATTTGTGCACGAAATGCTCAGAGATGAAAGCCTGGGTTCATGGCTGTGTTTACTCTTCTCCTTTTATTCTGTAATGCCGCGATAAAGTCATCGGGTCAAGTCTGTTCTGTTGGGTGCCCAGCCTGAGAGAACCAAGGTATTCCGGTCTCTCTCTCAAACACCTTAGTGACTAGACATTAAAATGAAATATATATATATTTAAATTAAGTGGCCACACTCTCTGAAACTCCATCCCCGAATCCCTCTGCCTCTGCCTCACCCCCTCACCTCCTTCAAGGCCCATCTCAAGACCTTCCTCATTGGACCTTCGCCCACTCTCCTACCCCCAGAACCCTAGACTATAACCCACTTGATTCCAACCCCAGTTAGGTCCAAATCCATGGCTGTCCAGCTCTTTGGGACGCCTTTCCCACGTGGAAGGTGTTATATAAATGTCATTTGTTGTTGTTGGCTGCGAAACGGCCGGGCGGGGAGACAAACCAGGGCGACACTAAACTCCCTCGCCTCTCGCGGTTAACAGATACGGACACTGTCGTCTTGGTACGTTCAGGGCCATGGACTTGGCAGCGTGTGTGGGAATGTCATCGGACACGTAAGTCACACACGGGGTTAATGAAAGCCCAGACGCCTGAGCGCGATGAGCCAAACCCCGCTGGTTACCCTGGGTGGGCAGGGTGGGCGGGGGTTTGGGAGAATGGAGAACACAACACAAACATGTCACACAGACTCACACCCTTAAACAAGTCCAGGGGGAGATTTTCTTGTGCGAAGCTGTAAGGGAAAGGCTGACAGAGGTCCAGGTTCCCCTGGGGAGAGGGGGGTGGGGGTAGACAGACAGTCAGACAGATGCCACACTCCGCACCCAACTGGGTAAATCCAATGTCTCTTCTTTCCTATTGAATTCCTTCACTGGATCTTCAGCCACAAGTTAAACAATCCCTGGCTTCTGATCACAGCTCACTGTGGCAGCCTCTCTCTCTCTCCCTCTCTCTCTGTTACACATCCTATATAGCGTTCCATTAATTCCTAGTGTTTCTCTCGCTCTCTCTCTCTGCACCAACCCACACTCCAGCACCTCCCACCCACCACCACATATGTTGTAAAGACAAGTTTGTTTAAAACGCAGGGGTTGGGGGGGGGGGGGGGGGAGGGAGGAGAGGGGAGAGGGGAGGGAGGGGGGAGAATGAAAGATACACAAGTGTGTGAGCTCACCGTGCCCATGGATGATCTGTGTGTGTGAGGATCTCAGCCTCTGGAGCCTGGAGCTATCTGTGAGATACCACCTCCCTCTCTCTCTCTCTCTTATCTTGCTCCCTCTTTCCGCAGTGCAAAGCAGGCGTTGCCTTTCTCATCGCTCTCTCACTCTCTCCCCCTCCCTCCTCTCTCTCCCCCTCCCTCCCTCCCTCCCTCCTCTCTCTCTCCTCTCTCTCTCTCCCTCCCTGGCTTACACTAAAGGAGCCAGCGTTCAATCCATCCCTCTCACACCCATTCCCACTTCCTGGGACCCAGACTCGCGTCTTTCACACACCAGCTCCACCCTCAGAGCATCCAAGCAAAGGACATTCATTAATATATATACACACACACACACACACACATCTGCTGTGTATTGTTTGTTGTTGGGAGGAAGGAAACAGCAAAAACAATACTAATTTGTGTAACTGTAATAAATTGAGCTTCTCTATACTGGGTTTAAATAGCTTCAAATCTCCCCCCACTCTCTCTACTCCCCCCCCCCCCCCCCCCCCCCAACCCCTCACTCCCAATCTTAAACCAACTGGAGACTGATCTGAGCAAGGATGGAGGAGTTGGGGGGGATTTGAATAAGGAAGGGATTTAAATCTGTTTTTGAATCTGCTGCCCATTGCCACGAGTTTCCCACAGTTATTTATCCATTGAGGTCTCTGGGACAATGTGTTTCCCCCCAAAACTCCCTCCCTCCAATCCACGGTTACTCTGGTGCTGCCGGCTCAGGGGCAGGGAGTCAGCAACTGATAATTAACCCTGAAAACCAAAGCCCTAATGGGTCCTCGCTGGGCAAGCAGTGGGAATGCTGTCCACACAGAGATACCAATGGGAAGCACTCCGGCGGTTACCCCCAAAACACACTCTGGGGTCCTCAAGCCTTAGCTCTCGCCAACCGGCACCAAATTGGGTAAACAGGAGAGAGTGCGGATTCCACTCCAACAGTCTATCTCCGGGACGCGTGGAACTCTCAGCTTGGTTTGGATACTATTAAGTCTCTTCTCCCAACGTGAAAGGCTCTATGCAAATGTCATTGTGTATTGTATTGGGAAGGCGTCGGAAACCACTGCACAGCGATTACTGTAAAACCCAAAGTGGACTTCTCTCATTCCACGTCTCCCGGCAAAACAGAAGCAGGCGTAGTTTCCAATTCCTGGAAATATGTAGGGGAGAGTGTGTTTCTGCAGGCTTTGCTGCTACGGGCGGTTTTGCGAGTGAGAGACAGGCTGAGGATGTCAAAGTGCTGAATTCAACTCGTTCTTTGTGCTTATGAAAAATGTCCTGAGATGTCTCCACCACCCACCGAAAAAAACAAAACATATTTTGCTCCAATTTCTCACACATTCGTTCTGCCTATCGCTCCACCCCCCCAAGCCAACCCCCACAGAGCAGGCATGCTCCCTGGTACACTAACACTGAAACGCTTTGTATTATCTACATCATAATAAATAATAATAATAATCTGTGCGTTTAGCACATTTTCTATCTCTCCCCCTACATTGAAAACATAAAAACGCTGAGAAAACCACATCTTGTACACTTCAAACCCAAAGCCGGGCCATGATAAATGTGTACAGTTGCTGAATGCTGTGCGTCACATTTCTCCATTTTCACAGATTTTAGGCTAAAAAGGGGAAGAAACATCAAAAGATCTTCAAGAAAAGTCTTTCTGCCTGAAGTGCGTAGACATACACGAGTATCATGACTTTAAATAACAGGTTGGATTCCTGTAGCACAGAGCGCTCACTGTCCCGGAGAGGATCGATTTCAAGATCCTTACTCTTGTTTTCAAATTTCTCAACTCCTCTGCACCCCCCTACCTCTCTGACCTCCTCTCTCCCCAACACAACACCTATTGCCTTCGCTCCTCCAGTTCTGGTCTCTGCCTTGTTCCCCAAATCCTCCGCTCCACCACCGGTGGCTGTGCCTTCAGCCACTATGCCCCGAAGCTCTGGATCTCCCTTCCTCACTCCTTTTGCTTCGCCCCCTCTCTTCCCAGTTTCAGGTCTCAGCTGAAGACCTTTCTTTTTGACCGCGCCTTATTCACCTTTCTCCTCCCCCCCCCCCCCCTGCCCCCCTGGCTCAGGCCTGCAATCAGTTATTGTGAAGCGCTCGGAGACGCTGTCCGGCGTGGAGGGCACTAAATAAATCAAAGTTGTTGTTGTAGTATTGTATATAAGAGCAGTTTCACCCACCAATGTTCTCTGCTTGTTTGTGTGAAGGAAGAGGGAATGGCAGTCATCATTAGACAAAGACAGTACAAGGTATGTCCTCCCCACAGACAGGAAACAACACCAACAAGTGGCAGGACAAGGCAGGCGTAACAACACAGTACCACACAGAGACAGCTCGAGGCAGGAACATGGGAAATATGAATGCACAGCACACAGAGTTACAGGACACTTCAGTAACTGACTGATCAAACCACATGATGGAGAGGAGAATAATCAGGCCACTAAATCTGTCACTTTGCACCTACAACTCTCCTTAACCCTTTTACCAGCATACAGCTATTTTTAGGTTTGAATACAGTGCAGTCAGGATGGCATTAACCTAGATTTTGTGTTGCTATTTTGCTATATTTTTATCAGCTGCTCTAACAGTACGGTATTATATTACATTTCAACATTCTGTACATCAAATATGGGCAATTTTCTTTCAAATCTTGTTTAATCTGCAGTAGAGTGAAAAATAGGAATTAATTTGCACCAAAAAAGCGTTTTGACAGACAGCTTTGTGTTGGCGAGGGGAGACGCTGTTTCTCTGAGAACCTGGATGATTAAGAACTGTGAAATTACCTATTCAATTTATAACCTCTGTACAAACAACTGCACCATCCACAGCAAATCATTTTATTGAGTTTTCAGTAAAGCTTCATAGTTGAGCAACAGCACACTTTTACACGGGTACACACCTACAGTGGTTAATGTTGTGGTTGGAATTTGAACTCACAGTCCAGACTCTGCAGCTCGTGTCATGTCATTCCTGACAATAGTTTGGTTTGGAGACTGTTAATCATTTTGCTACACAAATGTGATTAGTTGTTGTTGTTGTTGTTGTTGTTGTTGTTGTTGGAGTCAGCAGACTCTGGCCTGCTCCGCGTCCACCGCCCTCGCCACCAAACCATCGGCCGGGATTTCAGCCTCTCCGCCCCCACGCTCTGGAACTCCATCCCGCAGTCCCTTCGCCTCACCTCCTTCTTTCCCTCCTTCAAGGCCGGTCTCAAGTCCTTCCTCTTCGACCGCGCCTTTGGCTCCTCTCCAAACTCTTCCCCCTCTCCCACTCTCCTTCCCCCTGCCCCGACCCTCCCCCCCACTGCTCGGGTCCTGACCTGACTGTTCAGCGCCTTGGGAAGTCCTCCCGACATGAAAGGCGCTCGATAAATGTAATCTTGTTGTTGTTGTTGTTGAGTATTGAACAAAGAGAAGGAACAGTTCTGCAACATAAAGGGGCTAATCACTGCAGGGGAGGATGGCTGTGTTTACTCAGATAGCTGTGTGCCAATGCAGGGCTGAGCAGTACACTCCGTCTTTGTCTTTATATTTGGTCAGCCGTGTGCCCAACACACGCTTAGCATACCAACCAGCGAGATCAGGAGGAACCAGAACCAGAGTGGGAGTTTGACATATTCATTGCCACCTACGCATTAAAAATTTATTTGTGTGCGTTGGGAGTACTTGCTGATTCTAAATGTGATCATCTGGGCTAAACTCTCAATGAGACAACATTAGCCTCATATACCCAACCCCAAACCCAACCCCCCCCTACCACCACCCATCAGACATTAATGACAACAACAGCAACAATTTACATTTATAGAGCGCCTTTCACGTCGGGAGGACGTCCCAAGGCGCTGCACAGGAGGCGTGTGACCCGAGCTGGGAGGGGAGTGTTTGGGAAGGGGTGAAACACGAAGGGGAGGTAAAAAAGTTTGGGGTGGAACAAAAGGCACGATCGAAGAGGAAAGTCTTCAAACCGGCCTTGAAAGAGGAAAGGGAAGAGACGAGACGGAGGGATTGAGGGATGGCATTCCATAAGGTGGGAGCGGAGAAGCTGAAGGCCCGGCCTCCGATGGTGGGGCGGTTCGGGCGGGGGGCTTGGAGCAGGACAAGTCCTGCTGAACGGAGGGTCCGGGTGGGCGTGTAGGGGGAGAGTAGATCGGTTAGGTAGGGCGGGGCAAGGCCGTGTAAGGCCTTGTAGGTGAGGACGAGGATCTTGAACTCGATCCTCTGGAGGATGGGGAGCCAGTGGAGACGGGCGAGGGTGGGGGTTATATGGTCGCGGAGGCGGGTGCGGGATAGTACACGGGCTGCAGAGTTTTGGATGGCCTGCAGCCTGTGAATGGAGGAACTGGGGAGGCCGACGAGGAGAGAGTTTCCGTAGTCCAGCCGTGAGGTGATGTATGCGTGCACGAGTGTTTCGGCAGCGTGGGGGGTAAGATAGTTGCGGAGCCTGGCAATGTTGCGCAGGTGGAAATAAGCGGTGCCAGTCAAGGCGCGGATGTGGTACTGCTTGAATGCCCTCAGTGCTGATTTCCTTCTGTCTTGGATCAATCATCTAGTGAGGTGCTGAGAGGTGGCTGTGGCATTGATTGACATTTGCAAAACTAAGAATAAAGCAATCACTTTAGTATTGAACCCGACCAACAGCTTGAGCGTTTGAAAAAAACAAATGACAAAGTCTAGTCATGTGTCATCCATTCCACTTCCAAATTCACTGGGACATCAAACAGCCAATGAAAAGCCCTTCATCCTCACAGGAATATCCCAGCAGAGCAAGCCCCAACACAACAACAAATCTTAAAATGTCAACACATACACTGAGATTCATTCAGAACCACAGCGGACTTTACGAGTAAAAAGCAATGACACAATTTGATCAAATTAATAATAATTTAATGATAATAAGCCTTTCATTTTCATATTAGAACGAGGTCTCAGAGCACATCACAAGATTCACTTTAAATTATAATAAGATAATAATACTAATCCTTATCATGTCATTGAGATGTTTCAAAGCACTTTATAGAATACACTATCAAGTGAAATGACTGTGTACTTTGTGAACGAAATGCGGGAGCGAATTGCATATCCCACAGATGGTTGTGGATTGAGTGAACAAATGTTTTATTGAGGGATATTGCCTCAAGGCAACTATGTCAAATGTAAGGATTATTATTATTTATATTATATTTGTCCAATCCTCATCTCCCATCTTTGGCTGCATGACATTCCACTTCAATTGAACCACTCAAGGGGATGGAAACTCAACCCTCTATGGCTGCTCACTCGTATAATTCAAATGGCAGTTGAACGTTTGTATCCTCTCTGCAGAAAGTGAACTCTCTAGTTGTTGATTATTTACCGTATTTAATTAAACCAAATAAATCACGGAGACAAATGCAACACAATAGGCTGGTGCGAATAAACTATTGCTTTGTGGCTGCAACGGAAAGTTGTTGTGATGTCAGTGTCAACCGACCAGTGATACTCTCATTCGGTCTTAGCGTATGAACTTTACAAATAAAGCAACACAACACATCACCGGACGCAGCGGCCATTCTTTGTGGTCTTTGGAACTCCCTCTATATTGTCAGTCCCTACGTCTATTTTCAAAAGCCAGGTGAACTTCAGCCGCCTTGGCCAAGCCTACAGTCACCTCCCCCGCAACTCTGTAAAAAGGGTGTTATTGAAAGTTTCAGTCTTGAAAGATATTGGTCTAGCAGGAGCCGTGCATCACAATTAGTTGAATTATGCCTTTTAATGCAGGAAATATGTCAAGGTTGGAAGCAATAATATTAATACCATTAAGCAACCCACATGACTCCATGACTTACGCTTCTACTTTATGTACAAATATTAGTGCTTTACCTTAATAATACTGTACATACATTCTTGCTAATAATAATACATCACTGAATTAAAAGAGCTATGAGTTGCTTTCAAATTGGGATCAATAATTAGAGCTGCAGAGTTGATATAATAATTTACACGTGTAGAAGCTTATTGTAAAACTGAGAATCTTCCTATTGATTCACCAGCAAAACATTTTCCTCTCCTCCATCACAATGTTGCTAACTGTTCAATATGCTTTGCTCAACTTTGTCTAATCTCTCTTGCGTCATGTCATGCATGTTAAGCCCTGCTCTGTTGGTTCCATTCTTACCTCTGAGATGCAAAGTTGTGGGTTCAATGTAGGGAACTAGAATTCAGTCTAGGTTGACACTCCAAAACAGTGCTGGAAGCATTGTATTGTTGGAGGTACCATCTCTCCCATTAAACATTAAACCAAGGAACGTTCTGCCTGTTCAGGTTGTCATTAAAGACTCTATGGTGCTATTTGATTCGAGATGAGACTACTCCCCAGGGTTCTGGCCAACAAGCCGCAAATGAAACTGGGCATTCACTTCCTAGTTACTTGTGGGCCACTGTTGTGCACGACATTTGCTGTCATATTCGCCTGCAAAATACAATGTCATGATAAATCATGTGAAGCATTTTGGGACATCCTCCTAATGTGAAATGCACTATATCAAATGCAATTGTTTCTAGCCTCAAGAAGGTGACCCGGTGAGACCAAGAATTGTAGTGAGATCTCACTGATTTTAGTGGCACTTAATGCTTTGGTAATGCTTTTTGCACTACATACGTTGGAGGCTCGTGGTTTGGTCAGGATGGAACAAGGGTTCACTTTTCATGAAGAATGTGTAGGACGCTCTGCAGCTTGTAGAATGTGACTGACATGTACAAGCTATCCTGAAAAGGTTCTCCCCAATACACTGAAGACAGATGTACATCAGGTAGCTGATGAGGAAACGCTGAGGCCTGGACCCAGTGAGAGGTGTTACCTAAAGGGTGAACATGCATTTGTATATCCAGTGCTTGGAATCCGCCTTTGCAGAGAGGTAAGTATCTCCTGTGGGAGCTCTGCACTGCCAGCTGGTGGAACCATTGTTCAATGGGAAGACTTGTGTGTCCAAGCCGTGTGCAAGAAGATAGTGGCAAAGCTCTTCATGCGGTTCATAAGTTGTGTTGCCACCAACTGGGTTAGGCTGACCCTGGAAAATACAATCTCAGGACCATATGATATCAGGACCAATATAGACAATCCTTACAAACAATTCATGGGGAAGAATAAAGGGCACCATGACAACAAATCATGATGTCCACTCTCACCTTCCCCCAATTTTACCCCTTGGCAAAAACTGCAAATGACTCAATAATTCACCAACAAAATACACAGTGAATCCAGTTTACAGTATATTCTGTGAAGGTGTGATAAGGTGTTATATCAAATGCCAGAATTATAATTAATATAAATTATTGCCTGAATATTTTTGGAGGTGCCTTTCCCCCCTACAAAAGCTTCCTTTTTTTATGGTGGGGTTGGACTTGACCTTGAGCACAAACAGCAAAGACCTTCCTGCCTGACTCCACTCTGGGTTTCAGCGATGTTTCAACACATTGTGTAAGAAGAAAGAACTTTAATTTCTACCACAGCTACAATGTCGAAATTCTCACAGCATTTCACAGTAATTGCTACCATTACTTCTGACTCTTGAACCTTTATTTAACAAAATGACTGGATAACCAGCAGTCAAGGCATTGATTCCAGTCAAGGCCTCAAAGCATTGATTCCAACCGGGCAGATCTGACTTCTCCAATATCAGCTCCGAATGATGCCAGAAAGGCATCTCTATCATATTATTTGTCAGTCACCACTTTGAATAATTCAAAGCCTTCAGCCACTCTGCCCCCAACCTCTAGTATTCCAGCCCACAATCCCTCCGCCTCAACCCCTCGCTAATCTCCTTCAAGTCCCACCTCAAGACCCTCCTCTATGATGGTCACCCCCCCCCCCCCCTTTCACCCTCCTCCCCTCCTTTCCACCCACATTCCCTGATCCAGACCCCAGCTCGGGTCTGAAACACTGTCTGTCCAGTGCCTGGAGACATCATCTCGAAGTGAAAGGCGATATACAAATGTAATTATGTTGTTATTGTTGTAGACAATGGAATTACTTTCAAACACTGAAACAAACAATATTTAAAAACAGGTTATTCTTATGGCTTTATGTAGTTGACAACTGCTTTGTAAGTGAACTATTACTTTGAGTGATGAGACTAAAGAGCTTTCAGAAGCCAGACTAGAAATAAAAAATAAATCCCTACAGCATTATTACGATGCCTACATAGTACTACAAGGCCTAAATACCTTTACCAGCCCTTTGATATTGTCTGCATTCACCCAAAACCCAATATAAAAATAAATGCGATACTGAGGATTTTGCTCTCTTGGTGGTAATTAATTCCTGCAGCAAAACTCTGGGCTGTGAGGGCAATGTGCTATCAGTCTCTCACACCACTGACACAATTCTTTGATAGACATGGCAGTCACAATGATGAATCCTGCCTTTACTCCAGACAGCAACACTACACGAACAATGGGGAGAAATGGAACTCAATTGAAGAAATTCCCCACAATACAATCGCAAAGGCACCTAAACATCTTAGCATTGACTGGCTGTCCCATTTTGAATGAACTGTGCACGGATGATAATGCTATCTGAAAGACACTCCCCAAAGGTCTGAGACTGCATCAATAATAAAGGAACAGGGAAGGAGCGGCTTGTCTGAGGATAGATATGAAAGTGCATCGAAACTCAGTGAATTTTGTTTTCAATGACTCAAGCGATGGGAAACATTCGAGTGGCATAATTAATACTCCACTGATTGTGGTCAAAATACACTAATAATAATACAATAAGAATCTTTGCATTTGATATAGCGCTTTTAATGTCTTATCGACGTCCCAAAGCGCGTCACAGAATATACTGTAAAGTGAATTGACTGTATATTTTGTGGGTGAAACGCGGCAGCCAATTGCACACAGCGGTGTCCCCACAAACAGTCGTGGATTAAAATGACCAATTTTTATTATTGTGGGGTTTTATTGGATGGACTATTATTGTCATGCAGTTGAGCGTTAAATATCTACGCAAAAGAGAACAACCCTGCCCCAATTTTTTTTAAATTATACTGTCTAAATATTCCTACAGTGATGTTAATCTTATAATAAATCCTTGCATTTGATATCCAAGGGTATCAGTGGTTAGAGCGCTTGTCTTGCAAGCTGGGGAGACCAAGCTGGGGAGACCTGTGTTCGAATCCAGGCAGGTCAGGGCCAAACCTTGGGCAAGTTTCCTTACTCCACACGCCTAATAATAATCCCTCCAAAAAAACCCACAATAGTAAAATTGGTCATTTCAATCCACGACTGTGTGTGGGACACTGCTGTGCGCAATTGGCTGCCGCGATTCGCCCACAAATATATACAGTCAATTCACTTTACAGTATATTCTGTGAAGCGCTTTGGGACATTGATAAAAATGTGGAAAGCGCTATATCAAATGCAAGGATCACAGATTTAAAATAGTTTCAAGGCGCAGTAGAGGGGAGCTGAGGAGAAATTTTTTCACTCAGCGAGTTGTTCGAATCTGGAATGCATTGCCTGAAAAGGTGGTGGAGGCTGATTCGATAACAACTTTTAAAAGGGAATTAGATCTTTATTTAGGGAGAACGGGTCTATTAGGCATGGGGAGCGGGCAGGGCAGTGGGATTGAATCGCTCTTTTCAAAGAGCCGGCACAGACTAGATGGGCCGAATGGCCTCCTTTTGTGCCGTAAAATTCTATGATTCTATGATTCTATGATTCTATGATTATTATTATTATTATTATTATAGCGCGCTTCAGATCTTCTAGACGTTTCAAAGCACTTGGCAGAACATACTGTAAATATTTGTGGGCGAAACGTGGCAGACAATTGTGCTGAGGTCCTGCCGGTGAACCAGGCCGGTGGTGAGGTCATCACAGCGTACTGAACACTGCGGACTCACCTGCGTCAGGAACCAGACTGTGGAGACCAACATAGAGATCAGTAAGCTTCCCCCTCCCTCCCCCACCCGCTGCCTCCGCTCGGCTGGCTCCTGCCTCCTGTTTGCCTCTCATCTACTGTGTTTCACCATCGGTAGCTGTGCCTTCAGCTACTACAGCCTGTAACCCTGGAACTCTCTCCCTCAATACCTCTGCCTTTGCCCTTCCTTGTTGATTGCGCTTAAGGTCACTTCCCCCCCAACCCCCCTTTCCCCCTGGCTCAGGGTCAGACCCTGCCACAGTCAAGCCTTCTGACACGCTATTCTGTGTGAAGCGTGTTATATAAATGCAAGGTGTTGTTTATGGTCTTAATAGAGGCCGTGAGATGCCATTTGTCAGACACTTTTACAGCAGGGCTTGCCTCACGTACACTCCCACAGGCATCACAAACGCCAGGTATTTACATATCTGAACAAGTGTTAGCTTCCAGGGTGTAACGTGCTTTGCCTGGCTGCCAGATAATGGGTTTGCAAAGTGAAACGGAGGAACACTTTGAATCTAATATAAAGCCCGTGCCATAAGGATCTTGAGAGGTTTCCTAGACAGATGAATCAGTATTGAAAGATCCTGTCAAGGCCAGTGCAATTCTGCAGAGACCATTTGAGGGAAGTGATGTTGCAGTTTAAGATGTTGCCGTTTAAGTTTTGGAAATGCTATACAGTGGTCATGGTGGTCTTGTCAGATTGCCAAGAAATACATGTTGTGTAGTCCAGCGCATTGGGACGTCCTCCCGACGTGGAAAGCGCTATATATATAAGTGCAATTTTGTTGTTGTTGTTGTTGTTGTTGTACAGGGGGATTGCTAGCTATTCTCCAAGCCTGGCAAGAGGCCAAGACAGGAGGCCCAACGAGGAAAAGGTGCAGCAGCCACCGGAGGAGGTTCTAAAGAGGTTGTACAACCACAAAACAAGTGCTGGGGTAAAGGGAAGGTTGAATGCTACTGAATGTCCAACAACAATCACAATATTACAGTTGTGTACTGTAGTGCCTTTCATGTCTGGAGGACATGTCCCAAGGCGATGGACAGTCAGTGTTTCAGACCCAAGCTGGGGTCAGGTGTCGCACAGCAACCCCCCCCTAACTGCCCCATTGCCCACTCTCTCCGACACAGCCGACACTCCCCCACCTCTCAAATGTAAACTGCCTTTCCTTCATCCACATCCTTACCCTTCCCAACTCCACCCGACTTGCCCTCACATTCCCGACCTGCCCTTCCCTGCCAAAACTTTGGAACGCTATCCAGCTTTGCCCTCACCTTTCCTTGCACTCCCTCCTCGATCCCCTCCAGTCTGGTTTCTGCTCTGCTCGCTTGTCAAGGTCACAAATCATATCCTCTCTCTCTCTCTCTCTCTCTCTCTGTAACCAGGGCACCCTCTGTCTCCTCATCCTCCTGGACCTCTCCGCCGACATTCAGTATGGGAACGACTTGAGAAAGTGAGAATGCATAAATTTGAATAATACAGTACTGTGACATTTATCTGTCAGCTCTGCTGAAACATCCAAATATGCCTGAGCCTGAACATTTATTCATTGCGACGCAAGTGGCCAGAAGCTTTGTTCTTCTCTCCCACAGGATTAGAAGTACAATTTATTGTTAGACAGAGCCAGCTGTCAAACAAAGATTTATTCATTGCTAAGTCTTGTGATCACAGTGTGTGATTTTTGTATGCAAATGCTAATTGAGAACGTAATCCACCTCCCTGTCCTTTGTGTCCAAGAGTTCTGTAGAAAGACAACAACAGTCCTGAACCTAACCGGACAAATCTTCCGAGGTCGGTTGGAGAAAGGAATATTGCCGGGATCTCAGGAAGTGAGATTTACTGAGATGTTGTGGCAATGCCACACTGTGTTATTGGAGGCGCGGTCCTTCAGATGAAACATTAAACTGAGGTCTCGGCCGCCTGTTCAGATGGACGTTGAAAATCACACGACACTTGTTGAAAAAAATACTGCGTTTCTCCTGGTATTCTGGTCTACAATTCCAAAATAAAATCACTCACTGCATGACCGTCTGTGGGACACTGCTGTGTGCAAACTGGATACCGTGTTTCATCCACAAAATATACTTCACTGTATATCTTGTGAAGTGCTTTGAGAAATATCGACGATGCAATAAGATGCTATATTTAATGCAGGTGTTATTATTGTTAATCAATGTTGATGCAAACAACAATGCAGGATGGATGGTCAGAAGGACTTTTTATCAATAAATACAATTCCATCATGTCATGAATCACCATCAATGTTTTGCCACACCGTGGGAATCCACCTGTTCGGGTATGGGAAGCCAGTGGAGTTTGGCTAGAATTGGTGTGATGGGGGTATGGGGTTTAGAACGCAGGTGGCAGAGTTTTGGATCAGTTGGATCATGTTTATGGTGGAGCTGGGGAGATTGGCATTTGAGAAGTCCAGTTGGGAGGTGACAAATGCGCGCCATGTACCGTTTCGACTGCGTCCGGGGTAAGGTACAGTCGGAGTGGGAGGAAGGCGGTCCTGATCAGGGACAGGGTGTTGGGAAGGAAAGGCAGATGTGGGTTGAACCTGAGGTTCAGTAAGTCTGAGGAATAGGCCGGGGTGTTGGGAGGAAGTCAGGGCCGCAGGATAGAAGACATCGACCGGAGC
This sequence comes from Hydrolagus colliei, assembly GCA_035084275.1. Classification (NCBI taxonomy): domain Eukaryota; kingdom Metazoa; phylum Chordata; class Chondrichthyes; order Chimaeriformes; family Chimaeridae; genus Hydrolagus; species Hydrolagus colliei. The sequence goes on along the minus strand of CM068746.1, from coordinate 41,671,467 downwards.
CAATGAGTTATGGCTTCCATCTTGTCAACATTGAGCTGTAGGAAGATTTTGCTCTGACAAGTAGAGAGAACGTCAGTGGGGCTGGAGTTGCAGCTGAAAGAGAAGTAGGTTTGTGTGTCGTCCGTGTATATGTGGAAGTTATTTGGAGAATCCTTTTGGAGAACTTCTCCTTTTGGTTCCCCCAGTTACATAACAATGACAGGGCTCTTCCCCTTGTTTAAGGTTTTCCGAATGTGAACGGAAATCAAGTTTTTTGCAATGAGCAAAGGAAGTGGAAAAAGAATGGTCTGCCAAAGTAGAACAGAATAGCCTTTGTGCCAACACAAACCTTGTGAAACTGGATGCCTCTATGCAAAGTTTTAATTATTTCAGGATGTCATGTGGTTTAAGCCACGCAAAGCTTTGTGGAGTCCATTGTTCCACGTTCTGCCATTCAGAGACAAAGACATTTACGTTATACTGTATTGAAATTGCTGGACTTTGCCACTGTTCCTTGTTCAGTGCAACATCAGCCCCATCTAAAGCAGACTAAAGGAACTACAAATATTTGGGTTCCATTTGCTCGCAAGAATTGTTTTTGCACTCGAAACTCCTGGGAAACACGAGGATGGGAATCAGTATTCCGTCAGGGCTCATTCCACAGGGAATTCCTGCTGACATAATGAGAGGGAGCCTCTGTAAGAGAGCCAAGTCCCTTAGAAATAAATCTTGATCCGTATTCTCGATTTAAACGCATCAAATAAAGGTGCTTTGGTTTGCCTCCTGACTCCTGACATCTGCTGGTTGTCTCCAGGCCACTGCCACCCATTTTCCTCTTCCGGACAATTTCATTGTTTTTTGTTGCTTTAGTGCAGATTTGGGATTACAGTATATATTTTAAAAAAAAGTAATTTATAGAATTAACAGTGAACAAAACAGAGCTGAAGGTAAAAACACCAGAGTGTATTGTTAATGTACTTTCTTGCTCACTGTGGACTGTGATGGAGCAGCGAGGGATAGTTGAACTGATCCGCTGAGGGGGAAGTTAGCTTCAGGTTCTCTATTGTGCAAATACATTAATGTTTGAGAGTCCTCTGTCGAGCTTCTAACTTAGTCAATGGAAACCCGATCAATGAACTGATTCCAATCATGAGCTGGCATTACTCACTTCCCTTTCAGGCAATTTATCCAAATTACTACAGTATTTGGAACTGGGTAATATTTTTCTTTAAACCAAATCATGAACTCCTCTTTCAAATACTCGACAAACCTCATGTGATTGAGTGTGTGTGTGTGTGTGTGTGTGAGTGGGGCAGGAGAGGAAATCGGTGAATTCACACTTCCATCGCCAAAAAAAATCATTTGTACAAGAACAATAAGTGCTAGTGCACTGGTTAAACAATTAAAAAAAAAAAGTTGCCTTATCTTTTGAAAAAATGCTACAGCAACTTTCATTTCAGAGACACTGGAAGCAATACATGACATTGTGAACGCAATCCTTTGTGAATCTGGTCTGTCACTTTTATGTCCCTTGTCAATAGAGGATCCAGGACTAGGGTGACGTCCTTTCACACTCTATCTGGTGATATCAGCATCAATTCCTCTGTCGAGGCATTTGAGCAATTTGATGTTTGTTCTGAGCCCTGCAGCTCAGTGGTTGTCTCACCTTGCAAGTGAGACACCCGGGTTTGACTCCCAAACCCTTGGACGAGTTTCCTTACTCCACAGGCCTGATAATAACCCCTCCAGAAAAAAAAATCTAATATAAATTGGTCACTTCAATCCACGACTGTTTGTGGGAGGCTGCTGTGCGCATTTGCCTGCCATGTTTCAACACAAAATATACAGTCAATTCACTTTACAGTGTGTCCTGTGGAGCGCTTTGAGACATCTAGAAGACGTGATAAAGCGCAATATCAAATGCAAGGATTATTATGGATCATTATTATTGATTATGATTTATCCCAAATGATTTCACACTACAGTATCTTAAAACATTTTATCTTTGATGTGAATAATATTGAAAGGAAGTGGAAAATTTACAGCAGAAATGCAATTCTAACAGGAAAACAGTCAATGGTGTGTTTCATAGTGTCTAACATTTTAGTAACTTATTACAACAAAAGTATAAGAAATACTCTAGTTCCTCTACATGTATTTAATGAACGTTAAAAACCCATTGCCATTAAGCAGGGTTTAGTAACAATAAAGCACTTTGGGGTCTAAATTTTTGAATTTATAGTATCTTACTCTTGCCAACAACAACAACAAATTACATTTATAGAGTGCCTTTCACGTCGGGAGGACGTCCCAAGGCGCTGCACAGGAGGCGTGTGACCCGAGCTGGGAGGGGAGTGTTTGGGAAGGGGTGAAACACGAAGGGGGAGGTAAAAGAGTTCGGGGTGGAACAAAAGGCACGATCGAAGAGAAAAGTCTTCAAACCGGCCTTGAAAGAGGAAAGGGAAGAAATGAAATGGAGGGATTGAGGGATGGCATTCCATAAGGTGGGAGCGGAGAAACTGAAGGCCCGGCCTCCGATGGTGGGGGGGTTCGGGCGGGGGGCTTGGAGCAGGCCAAGTCCTGCTGAACGGAGGGTCCGGGTGGGCGTGTAGGGGGAAAGTAGATCGGTTAAATAGGGCGGGGCAAGGCCGTGTAAGGCCTTGTAGGTGAGGACGAGGATCTTAAACTCGATCCTCTGGAGGATGGGGAGCCAGTGGGTTATGTGGTCGCGGAGGCGGGTGCGGGATAGTACACGGGCTGCAGAGTTTTGGATGACCTGCAGCCTGTGAATGGAGGAACTGGGGAGGCCGACGAGGAGAGAGTTTCCGTAGTCCAGCCTCGAGGTGATGTACGTGTGCACGAGTGTTTCGGCAGCGCGGGGGGTAAGATAGTTGCGGAGCCTGGCAATGTTGCGCAGGTGGAAATAAGCGGTGCCGGTCAAGGCGCGGATGTGGGGGAGGAAGGAAAGTTTTTGATCGAACATGACGCCGAGGTTCCTGATTGGCTTTGTGAGGTGGAGAGTACAGCCTTGGATGTTGAGGCTGGCAGTGCCCGATGTGCGGAGGCGCTGGCTTGAGCCAATCAGGAGGGCCTCGGTCTTATTCACGTTCAATTGCAAAAAGTTGTCCCTCGTCCAGGACTCGATGTCGGACAGACATGCTGTCAGAACATCGATCGTCTGGGGGTTGAGGGATGAGGCAGAAAGGTACAGCTGGGTGCCAGCCAGAAACACTCAAAGGTGGAATTGTACTTTTCTGATTCAAAACAGATGAGGTCATTAGTCTCAACGTGTTAAAGTGATTCGAACTTTGGAACTGGGAGTCGGCTGAAATGACAGCGCAGGAGATTTGTAGGCTCTACAGTGGTTGCCAACAGGGTGTCAGAATGTACTTACTCTATAAACAGGACTGAGCTGAAACTGGAGACGAAAATGGATCTCTCATTAACATCAAATGGAAACAATCAGATCAGTCGTTTTTTACTTATCAGAACATTCTAGAGATTTACAGCTTTGTCGAGCAGAGATCTGTTGGATGCCGGGATTTTTCACGTGCTAACCCGTTCTGTAAAGATGAGACTTTTCCACATCATTTCAGTGGATAAATTGTGATATAATCCATGTGCTCAGCCTCCTATGGCATCACTACAAACTCCTTCTTTCTTATACAGGCTCAGAACTTGATACCATTGAGACTCCAGCATCAAGTTCATCTGGCAGAGGACGACTCGATGTACGATCTGTGTAAACAACCGTTTGTGGTGACGCTGCTGGGCGCCATCAGCTGCCGCGTTTCGCCCTCACGTGTACAGTCACTTCACTTTACAGTATATTCTATGAAGCGCTTTGAGACGTCTAGAAAACGTGAAAAGCGCTCTATCAAATGCAAGGATTATTATTATTTATCCAACCCCACATCTCCACCTTCTTCTGAACCAACATCCTTCTGAACAAAAACGATGTTCCCCCTGTCCCGATACTATGGAACTATTGGATCCTCTGCATTATATAGATCCAGTCTACACTTGTCAATGTAATGGTCCCAAGAAAAGTCTTGTTCAATCTAGGAATTCTAGGAATTGTTATGGCGGGAAGTCATATATTTGCTGCTCAGTTTTACATTCTGCTTTACTGGTAAAATATTTGTTCCATTTCCATTCTTGAGATTTGTGGCTTTCACCCAGTTTTTAATTTATCACAATCTTTACACCCACATTGCCAATACCACTCATCATTTAGAAAGCCGGGATCTTGATTTCCTCAAAGTTTTCTTCTTCCAATGAAAACAAGTTTGATTGTGTGGGCAGGGGGATAGCCGAAGGAATCTTTGGGTACATGTGCGAGCGAAATCCTTTCCAATATGCTTTGGGGAATAAACTCTTTCTGAATGCAATTTCTGGTAGACTGGCAGGCGACCAGCAGGAATAAGGACGGGACTCGGGGAATAAAACTGTCTAAAGGGTCTGAGAAAAGACAATCTTAATGCAAAATTGTAGAAATCAACATGCCAAATTCAGAGTAAGCTAAAGGAAGGATTTTAGTAGAGCCATCGCCCAGAAAGTAAAAGAAATATAATAAATATCCCAGCAGTTTTCACAGTGGGAATACAAGCGTGCATTCTGAGAGAGTCAATGGAAACTAATTCATCTGCTCAAGATATTCCATTTCCTCTGCATGACTGATTCGTGGAATTATTTTCACCAAATAGCCATTGGAACATCCTCCACGGTTTGATGGTAAGCCATGTTTACTGGCAATGAGAGCATGCCATTGAAGAAGATGGATTATATGTTGAAGTTAACATAAATTGAGGTAGGGTGAGTGACATACAATACAAAGTGGGTAGCGGCAACTCCATCAACTCTTACCGTTATTCCTTTGTTGTTTCTTATGTGGTGTGAAAGTATTGGTTTAAACAGCAATGATTTTCTTTCCTAGAAAAATGTTTGGCCGAGGTTTGCATCTTGCGCCTCTGAAAGTTCTTAAACCTTCCAAAGAAAGGCTGCCAGTGTTAGATCCATAATAGGATCCATCCCATCTGTCTTTCAATTCCGCTTCAGATGGACAATAGTTAAGATTCTTCCTCCTTCAACAATAATAGTTGTGTAGAGATACGCAATTCATTCTGTCTTTAATAGCTCTGGGACACTACACGACATGAGGGCAGCTACAATAACAGACAACAACAACATTACATTGATAGAATTAGAGCGTCTTTAACGTCGGGAGGACGTCCCTGAACAGTCAGGTTGGGACCCGAGCAGGCGGGGAAGGGTCGGGGTAGGGGGAAGGGGAATATAACACATATACAAATGCAAGTTGTTGTATAATATTGAATTGTCAAAACATACATTTTTTTGTGGTGCAATGACTGTTAGCCAATCTGTGCACAGCCAAGTCCTGTAAACAGCCATAAAGTCAATGATAATACAATAATAAACCTCACATATGGTATCATAATAATTCCTGCCTTCGGTTTAGCACCTGATCATGTCAGCAGGACATCGCAAAGCTCTTCACACGTCGCACCAGACATGCTCCTGTTGTGAAAGGCACTATATAAATGCATGGTGACCATACTCTCCTCCGACACTCTCCTAACCAAAATCAACACTCTTGTTGCCATCATTTCCTGCTCAGCCTCCAGGTACTCCAGACACTTCTGCTGACTCAAATCTCAGGCGCATCTCCAAACACATCTGATCAAATCTAATTTTAAACGGTGCATCGGGTTTGATAGGATTACCTCACAACCCTACTGCTCCGCCCTCACTCAGCCATCTCATGCTCTGATTACCAAATCGTCTTGGTAGCTAAGGACAGTCCCAGACTCCTCTTTTCTACTATTAATCCAGCCCTCCGTCCACCTTCCCCACTGCCTTCACACCCCCCTCCCGTGAGCAAAAGGAGCTTTCATTCAGAATAAATACATGTTGCCAGGTGCTAGGGAATCGTCAATAAATAAAACGCGAAGGATATAAATGTTAAATATGCAGCAACATTTTAATTTCATTCATTTAATTAATTTCATTTAATTTCTAATCCAATACAGTACTGTATTCTACAAATGCACAGTATTTAATATCACAACTTCTCCACTGGAGGGCGCCTTGTACATATCGCATCCCAGGGTCAGTGAGCAGCCAATGTCTTACTGCTCTTCAATCCATATTTTATCATTAATTTTATTTTAGGGTTTAATTCCTGCAAAGTTATGGACAAAACTACCAACGAGCGATCTCTGCTGCTGTAGACTTTGGAAGACGACGACGGGCTGAATGGCTTCTTCTCGTGCCGTACATTTCTTCAGTTTTAACAACAACAATAAAATGACATTTATGGAGCGCCTTTCACGTCGGGAGGACGTCCCAAGGCACTGAACAGATAGGTTGGGACCTGAGCGGGAGGGTGGGGTGGGAGGGTCGGGATAGGGGGAAGGGGAAGGAGAGTAGGAGAGGTGGAAGATTTAGGAGGGGAGCCAAAGGCACGGTCGAAGAGGAAGGTCTTGAGACCGGCCTTGAAGGAGGGAAAGGAGGAGAGGTCAAAGGAGCAATATGTTTTACAGCTTGGAGTGCGCACCCTAGTCTTCCAAACCTGTAACGGTGGATGTTTACGGTAGCAGCCGTAACAGGGAGAGTTGCGTTGACCAGAGCGCACTCTCCATCAAGCTGTTCTACACCCACTTTGGATTAACGTAGAAGCCGGAGGTTTCAGCCGGATTCAGTTCACGTGATCATATCAGATATCATAATAATGATGACCCCTGGCATTTGAAATAGCGCCTGATCACGTTTGTTGAGACGTCTTAAAAATACTTCACGGAAAGTACTTTAAAGCGAATTGATTGTATATGTGCCAATCGCAGGCCCCAGGTCCCACAGACACCCTGCTGGGATGTGGTCCGTGGGGCTTTGTCGATAGTCCGCAAGTCACACAACTATCGAGGGTGACACGGGCGAACCCGACCCTCTCCTCACCCAACACCAGTAGAGGGATCTAACCTCCCTCACCTTGTTAATGTTGGTGTCAATTTCCCTGCCTCTGGCTGAGACCAGCACACACAGCAGGACTGTGATTTAGACCAGCAAGCTCCGGTTCTGCCATCTGCCCGGGAGACGATTCTCCTTCAGGTGTTTCCAATAATAAATCACAAGAATAAAGTTCCTATCGACAGAAACAGAAGAAACTGTTTTTCAGATTAAACCAAGAAAGCAGGACACACACGGCGAGATAACAGTTCAAATGGTAAAAGAACAGTTTGCCTCCCGTCAGAACAGCCCTGTTGTTTTGTGGTCCCTCGACCCTCCGATGACACCTCCTTCCTGCTGCACACCCCGACACCAATGTCAGAGTTCTGATCGTCTATACTTTCCATGTGATTGAACTCGATTGGATTTTTAAAAAAAACCTACTTTAAATTCTGTTGCAAATAACTTCTGTTTTTTAATATAGCAACTTTCCATCAATTTCTTGAATATCTCCGGCACTGCTTCTCTCCTATTTGGCATTCTCTGGCACAGATACACGAGCATTTTTTTTTATCAGGGTTGGTGGGGGAGGGTGGAGGGGGGGGGCGATAGAATAATTAGGGGGTTACAACATGGCTCAGAACCAGACAATTTGAAAATAACCCATTCAGTCTCGGGTTCTAAACTTCACACCGGGCTTTGGCAACAATGTGGAGCGAGCGGGCGGGCGGGCGGATGATATGATTTATCCGGGAAAACCGACCAGGAAGCCTGCGGTGGCATTTTCCCAAATGGTCCTCAGAAATCATTGGGATTCCTCAGCCCAAGCGAAGTGTGCCACGATCGACCAAACAACTCAGAACTGCTTGGAATACAACTGTTGACACAAGAGGAGAACCCTTTCACCAGCTCCACACTTACATACTTGGGTCTAGGTTACGGCATTTTACTCTTTCACCTCCTGCTCAACGTCTGGTGGGCACTGGAACAGGAAATTTAAACAATTCGAAGAATGAATAGTTCTCAGTTGGTTTCTAAAAATAGCTGAACATGGTGGGTGATGTTTGTTCTAGACAATGTGCTGCAAAGCTGAACTTCCCAGTCGGGGGGTCTGCTTGCTGGCAGGTTACACTTGCCAGTCTTCTGCTTTCTTAAACAAACACGCAAACTCCCACATAATATCTCCCCCCACCCCCTCCCCCTCCACTCCCTCCTGCCATTCTTTGTACAAAACCAATTCAGAATTGGGATGAGCTGTTTCTTGGCTTGCTGCAGCCCTGTGGAGATGTCAATCCTCTCCAGTTTCTGGACTGGAACAGGAAGGAGTGGCACGCATTACAAGGTTGCAATTGACTAGATCCTTTGACGAATAGCTGAAGTTATGCATTGCGTGAATTTCCAATTCCAGCCGCGAATGAGTCAGCTCCACCAGATTGTGGAGAACAGGAATAAAACCACTTGACAGACGGACCAAAACAAAGTGCCTATTTTGAAGGTTACAGACACACAAGGTAAATAAAACACAGCGGAATTATCCGTACTATCGTCCCTGAAATTCAAATTGGAGTTTTTTCCTCAGTTTACAAATTGTTGGTCAAAACACAGGCCCTGATATCATCGCCAGTGGCAATTGTCACCTCAAACATATGAGCAGCAAAAGCAGTCAAACGTTATCACTGGTGATCCCGACTTCCAAATTCCCCACACGAGGCCAGTGAGATCAAACGGCTAACTTTTTGGTTGATTTTTATATCAAAAGTTACAAATTATCATTTGAAATACAGACCAAAGAACAAATTTAAATTTTCCAGGAACATTTGCATGAAAAGACACTTGAAATGAATCTTTTGTTGGGTACCAGTGCCTTACTGTGGCATCGAAAAGTCTCAGCACTTAACAGGATTGAATGTGCAGTGTAACGATAAGCAAATATGGCAGCGATCATTATTCTGTGTATACACTGACCCTTACAAATGCGTCTAGTATTTACCGTTCCCTTGCCCAGTTCTCTTCAGCAGTCTTGTTGTTGTTGATGGTGCTTTTTCTCCTTTCTGTCTCCATGTTATTCTCTCCTATTTGATTTCCTCACCTGTTTGTTGGCTCATTGACTTTCTTCCCAATTCTCGCCCTGCGTTTATCCAGTTTGCCTCCACACGAGGGAGACCGCGGAGCCAGGTTTGCGCGAGAAGCAGAGCCACAAACTGATCACACACAAAAAAGATTTCCTCATGGGAACCTCAAACGTTCGATTTCGTTTCCTGAAAACCTGCACACACAGGTTCCACCTGCCGCCTGCCACTTCAGAACTTTGTCGGCCACAATTGTCACACTCAACCGGGTCATTGCCAGCGAAAAGAAATTGCGTCGAAACAACTAAAACAAGGAAAGAAGGTCCACATCTATATGTCGAGGAGTATTTAGATTTTTTTAAAAAAAAGGATTAACTAAAAGAGGGGTGATTACTGTCCTCCTTTGAAGCAAGATCGTCTCACCTGTTGGTGAATGGTTGCAAAGGCGCAACAGCTGGGATCTCATGGATATCTCCAAAGGTCTAACGGAAAAGAGCGGTAAAGAATATAAACTTGTCCTCCTGAAAGGTGCCCCAGGGAACACGGCTCCTGACAGTCTATTTGAGGAAAGTTGTGGATTTCGCTTTATGGAAACTGGCATTATAAATAATAATACTAATAAAAATCTTTGAATGTGGCCCTTAACACGTCTTCAAGTGGTCTCAAAATGCTTCGCAGGATATACTGTAAAGTCAATTGACTATATATTTTGTGGGAGAAACGCAGCAGCCAATTGCGCACGGCAGAGTCCTACAAACAGACGTGGCATGAGTGACCAATTAAATTAAATTTTATTTATTTTTGAAGGAATTATGCCCAGAAAAGCATTCCACCAATCGGCTAACAACCAGGTTCCTACTCACTGCTAGGTACACAGAGGCGTCTGTCGCAAGGAAACTTGCCAAACATGTCTCCCCTGCACGGGAATCAAACCCAGGTCCGCTTGAGCACTTGTGAGGCTAGTGCTCTAACCACTAAGCTACAGGACTCCATTATGCCCGTAAATGTGGTGAAAATAAACTCCTGGACGAGAGGTTCAGACATGATGAGAAAGCACTGATACGATTTTGTGTCTTGGGCGCAAAAAACCCATTTGCATAATAAACGCTCACACGCTTCACAACGGTTAGGAAAGCTTCGGACATTTTTTCGTTGTGAAAATGTGCAATCTACGTCTCCATAATGAATCATCTGGTAGGTGTGTTAATACGGTAAAAAGTTACGTCAATTGGATTGCATGTTGTGGCATGATCGAATAACTGACAATATTTGGCAAATAATACTTTCCAAAGGGATTTTTGTAAGAAAACTTCAGGCAATATTGCACTTTATGTAAATTTGGCATCCAAACGGAGACTTATCCCCAGTAAGAATGAACTACTGAGTTCCACTGGTGTGGTCATTCTCCGTACACAACAACACAATCTGTGCAAAAATTCTTTAATTTTAGCGTTGAAATCAAAATAATTTGTTTTATTTTGATAATGAAAATCAATCGTCGGTTAATCAAAAGCAATTTAAACCCAGTTTCCCACAAAAAATAACATAATGCTCGGGGAAAAAACATATTCAATTCAGATACGGCTAAAATACAGTTTGAAAAATAGATCGTGTATTAGAATTAATCACATTTTAAATGTGAAGTCACCATTTCAGGGGTGGATTGAGCCGAGAACAACTCAGCATCACACACTCGCTTTTGGAACATCAGAACAATGTCAGGCACAAGGAATTTTTACAATGTAAACTATGTTACGCTGCAAATTTGCAAAAAGAAAAAGTTCCCCGACACCGATAGAGAGAGGATACCTATTTGAAGCAGTAAGTAATGACTTTCCCTATCTTTAAAACTAATCACTGGTGTGCCTTCCTCCTCCAGTTTGGAACAATCTTGCGGCGGTCATCGTTTTTAAAGAGTCTGAAGTGAACTCACAAATACACTGAACTGCCACGATGGATTCCACATGGGTGCAAATCAATAACCAAAGTATGAAACACACTTTTAACTGGGCATGTACAACACTAGGATACACTAAAGAGACCAGTAACAACTGTCCCTTAATCCCTCAGGTATGCTGGTAACATGGGACATATTTTCCAGAACAAATAGTAAGCTTTGCCTGCCACAATAGACTGATAAGACTCTTCTTTTCCATGACACGTTTGAGATCTGGCTACACTTTGACGTGAATAATGGCATAAATACCAGAACAGTGGGTGGGTGGGGGGGTTCATGTAATCTTCATTTGATAATAGGTGGAGTTTAAAGATCTCATGTTTGTAAAGGCAGAGTTCAAAAACATTTTGTATGTTAGTGTAGAACTGCCTGTCTACATATAAAGTTCCCAAGGCTAGAAGGCTAGTGTTATTATTGCTGCTTTTCTTCCTTTAACATAATTTTTTCCAGCATATATGAAGCATGTTTTCAAATGTACATAAACATTAAAATGGACATTGTTCCTTATTCTCCATTTCTGCAGCCGCTGCTCCTTTTTCATCATTCGTTTAAAAACATGTACATTTATCCTCTCATTCGTCTATGACGAGCTGGTCTTCCATTAGGCCGGATAACTGCTTCTGGGCACAGGACAGGAACAGCGCCAGACTGGACAGGTGACGCTGTCGGATTGCGTGGTCAAGCTGAAACACAAGAGAAAGGCATCAACACCACTGACTAGGAGATCCATTTTGAAATGGGCTCCACAGAGTCAGGAATTGGGTGGAGCTGAGACATGAGACGTAAACCAAGGTATCGACTGCCTATTGGGGTGGGAGTTAAAACATCGCACAACATTGCTGGAGCTGACAAGATTTTATAATGGTATGATTATAATAAGAAATAATATTAATCCTTACGTTTGATTAGCAAGTGTTACAAGTGTCGTGACTGTGTAATTGTAGGTGAAACCAGCAGCCAATTTACAGTATCCCACACAGCCAAGAAGTGCTGCATAATAGTGACAATAATAATAATAATCCTTGCATTTGTTATAGCACTTTTCACGTCTTCTAGACGTCTCAAAGCGCTTCACAGAATGTACTATAAAGTGAATTGACTGTATATTTGTGGGAGAAACGCGGCAGCCGATTGCGCATAGCAGCGTCCCCCACAAAAACAGTCATGGATTGAAATGACCCAATTTTAATAACATTTATAAGTGAGAACGCTTTAGGATCTTGCTGCACATAACAAGACAATTAACAACATGTTGCAGGACTTCGGATCATTCAATCTGTTTGTTGGCTAAAGCAGGAGTCATGTTTGAACACAACTCTCTGTTATATGAACTCACCGATGGAGAACACAGTGGGTTGAGGTACGTTTGGTGGAAAATGCAACAGCATTTAGGACGTCACCTCACCCCCCCCGCTCGGGTCCCGACCTAACCATTGAGCGTTTTGGGACGTCCTCCCAGCATTAAAGACGCTCTATCAATGTAATGTTGTTGTTGTTGCTGTTGCTGTTGTCACTTTAGAATTCAGTTGGTCAACTCCTAACTGTTAAGACATCAGCTTTTGGTTCCTATTGTTTTCTGTATTTAATCTATGTTTCATTCCCACCAAGCTGAATTCTCACATCTGGAACTTTATCAAACACTTTCTGAAAAGTTAGTGAGTTACATTTGCTGGACAGCCTTCATCTGTACGTGTTGGTTCTGGATCCTTTCAGTGGATACGTCAGATTTGAACAATCTTTTTGAAAATCCTCATTGACTGTTGCTCGCCTCAAACTGCTTGTGTTACCAAAACTGATTGAACGGAAATAATAATAATCTCTGCATATGATTAAACGTTGGCAGGACAACTTAAAAGTGCTTTACAGGATTTTATTGTAAAGTGTAGCGACTGTATATTTCGCAAACCGTTTGAAATGTCAAGTGATTGAAACTGACAGGGTGAATTGCTACCCAATAAATTACTGTCTCAGAGCTCTCCAAAGCAGAACAAAATGTTCCACATTGGCACCTTTGCTCTCCACGAAAACTTGAATAGTTTCCAATTACTATTGTGGAGGTTTATTTTGCAAAGCCTACCATAGTGACAATGTGTCCTGCCTGGCAGAATGGCACTGTGCAATGCAATACACATTGATCCAGTAGAGCATTTCTGATGTCAGGAGAATGTCTCAAAATGCTTAACACCTGAGGTGAGACACCTGAGATGGGGGGTTGGAAGCCAAAGGGAGGTGAGAAAGATAACTGGAAATGAGGTCAAAATTTGTGAGTCGGTGGGGGCTCTAGGATGGAGTTCCAGAGAGCGGGGGCAGAATGTCTGAAAGCCCAGAATCCGATCATGGGTTGGAATATGACGGCGGACACAAAGAAGGAAGTGTCTGGGCTGAAGAAGGTAACAGGTAGGGTGGGCGAGTCCGTGGAGGATGTCTAAACGTGATCACTTGAGCTGAACGGGGTGGGGGTTGGAATCAAAAGCAACAACAACAACAAAATTACATTTATAGAGTGCCTTTCACGTTGGGAGGACGTCCCAAGAATAATTAAGGAGGCAAGATTGACGGTAAAGACTTTCGACTTAAAAATTGGGAGGCAGTGGGTGAATTGGACGATGAGATGGTTGTAAATCTTGCTCAGTGTTTCCTTCCTTTGTAAACTAAAGCTTGGAGTGATCTAACCACTGCTGCTCACTGAGACTCTAGCGGTGCGCTACACCAATGCCTGAAGCCACCCAAGGTCTCTCATTAAAAATAATACCAGGCACTCCGAGAGGCTTGCACCCATTTTCATAATAATTAAAATAATAAATCAGCTACATTACGTAAACAAAATATTTGGAGTTTATTTTCTAATTGGAAAAAGTGGTAAATAGAAACAGCCCAAGTTCTGATTCTAACTCCGTTCTTCCCTGGATCTTTGGATTGTGGAACATGTTGCCTTCCTCTGGTAATTGTTGGGCTTTACCCTTTCAAAGTTTAAGTCTCTGTTAACTACAAATTCTCAATTTGTGGGTCCAATCAAACAAATTTTTTTCCCCAACTCCCCAACCCCAAAGTGAATCGAATTCCAGTTCCTCTTTTTCAAATCCCTCCATGGTCTGAACTTAGAAAAGTATTTGGTATCATATTTTTTTCATTTCTAAACTACTTTTCACATTTGCTCATAAACATACACAATCAATTCACTTTACAGTATATCCTGTGAAGCGTTTTGAGACATTTGAAAGTCGTGATATCAGGCTGTAACAAATTCAAAGATTATGATTATTATTATTACTTCACGCACACAGAAAACTAACTGCAACAACAGATTACTGTACAAATTAAATGAGGAACTCAAATTCGATCTGCTTTGGGGTGGGGAACAAGTGGACCCAAGCAATGATGGGGTTGACTCACCAAGAGTCCAATGAGCAGAGAGTTGGAGAAAATGGAGCAATGATGTGATGAAGGCCTAGATGAACAGATGGGACCATTTGAGGAAAAACATACACCATGAAGCGTGAGTTCAGGGAACAGGTACCATTTGTACATGTGTGGGAACCTCATTAATAATGCTCGCACCTGGAAATACTCGACCAAAGTAATGGTGAAACGCAAGGGTTTGAAATACACTGAGAACATTTGGCCAACTGAGTTACTGCCAGCTTTTTGTGGGTTTGAATTTTTTAAAAATGCTGGTTAGTCAGACTTTTATAACCTCATCATTCATTTTCTGTGGTGCTGGTGGATATTTTCCCATTGGTCTGAGCAGTCACTCAGGTTCACTGAATGATCTCATTCTTTCCAACAAACATTAATTGGCGTTTTATTTCTCTTCTCTTTGCAGATTCTTAAAACATCCAAAAGACCTCTCAGGATTGGCACTCATCTTTTTTGGCAGCAGCCTTTTTCACCCAGCACAAGTAGCTTTCTTCCTTTCCTTTCAATGATAACCCAATCTGCAGGGTGGTCGTGGGGTGCTAAAGGTGTCAGCTTGGCTTGGTTAGCTGTAATCTCACCATTGAGTCAGAAGGTTGTAGGTTCAAATCGCGTGTCAGGACTATAAGATCATAGTGTCTTGGCTGACACGGCAGTGTGGGAGCGCTGCGATCCTTTTAAGAGCTTCAGCTGCAGACTTGGGAGTGCATGATCAGGCGTACACAGCCCTGCGGTGTGGCTATAAGCGTTGCACTATTGGTAGTGTCTTCCTTCACATGAGACGTTAACACGGAGATTGTATTTGCCTGTTCAAGGTGGACGGTAAAGGTCCCTTACTACTATTGAACAAAGAGAATGGAGTTTGTCCCACTGCCCTGGCCAAGAAGACCTCTAGTTAAAAAAAATTGGTCATTTTACTTCTTTGCTGTTTGTGGGATGTTGCTGTGTTTACAACATGAAGTTTGCCTGCAACAACAAAACACAAAGGAGTACTGACACCACGTTTGGCAGACAAAACTCTTTGAAGCATTCACAATTTTTTTCCCCAAAAAATATTGTTAAATGATATGATCAACGTGTCATGCGCTGTATCGCGTTAGGGAAACTTTTGTTTAATACTTTTAAGATATATGGGTAGGGAAGAAAAAGCTACTCAACCTCCCAGTACCAACAGAAAGTCGGTAATCAAAGAAATATAAAAAATGTATAGGAAACTGTGTGAAGTGGCTCGGTTGTATTAAAAAGGATTTGATGGGGACTTAATATTTTTGATGTTTTGAAATGTAATCTACGCAGGCCAATAAAAAGAAACATTAGGACTGTTAAAGCTGTTATTTCTTGTAACTTAAACGGGTGAAAAAAATGTTTTCAGAAGATTGAAATGGACACCTTCACTTCCCAACTTTAAAAAGAAAGCAATCTGGCATCTTGAGTGTGTTGGTGGTGGATTCCGGTTCTCACGTTCTCATTAAACCTACCCCTGGGAACGTATAAGCACAGCTTCGTAAAGAGAATGATAAGCCTCCCACCACCACCACCACCCTGGCTTCACTGGAAACTGCTGGCACTCAACTGCCCCATTCAGGTGATTCCTCGTCACCGAGGGAGGTCAACGCTGAACAACGTATGTACTCAATACGCTGCAGTTTTACCAACACTCACTGTTGAATTGTGGGTGACGATATGTGGCCTTTGGCCATTTTGGACATCAGTTTTTTGCTGAGTTTACAGGCTGAGGTGAGCCTACGTGGTGGTGTCCCACGGCTCTGTGGTTAACATGATTGCTTCACAAGCGAGAAGTCCGAGGTTCGATTCCCAGGTGTGGCGAAACCTAACAACAGTTTCCTTTCTCCACACTCTTCTCTTTAACCAGCAGTAAGTAGGAACCCAGTTGTAAGTCAATTAGCGGATCATTTTCCAGGGGTATTAATCCTTCTGAAAATAAATTTGGTCACTCAATCAACGTCTGTTTCTGGGACATTGTTGTGCACAACTGAGTACCGCATTTTGCCCCCAAAATATACAGTAAATTCACTTTACAATATATTATTTGAAGCAATTTGAGCCATCTTAACGAAGTGATAACACACTATATCAAATTCAAGGATTATTATTATTATTAAATGCCAGAACTTGAGCTTGCGACCTATTACTTACCCACTGAGCTATTGGTATGTGGGGAGACGGGTGGAAGGGTGCACGGAGCAGGAAAGCCGTACAACTATATTTATCGTCTTTTGTAACCCAAGCGAGAATTTTTAAATATACAATACTTGGTTTCAGAAACTGGCTAGTGAAGTTTGCACTCAAGGGTAGCCATTTTGACACTGCAAAGGTTAGCTGAGTGTTGAAACACAGGGCATTTGATGATTTAAAATCACTCCCAGCCTGTCCTAACAAGACACAGGAACACCAGCTCCCACACAAGCCAAATGCTGCTATTACCCAATCAAGGGCAGAAATAAACTGAGTGGTGCCAGGTGCTGTGGGTATTATTGGCTGGGTGTGTGGAGAAAGTGAACAATTTACTCAAATGGTATCAAGTCTTGAATTAGATCAGAGCACAGAGACCATCAATGAGCAGAAGTCTGCACAATACAGTCTGGCAGAAGGTTGTGAAGAAGCTTCCTGGGATTAACCGGCACATCCTGTCCAAACGCCATTTAATAAGGTACAGGAGTTTACAATAAATACTTGAAATTGAGAAGAAAGTTCACTGTGCAAAGAAAACAGATCAGTGTAGGAAGTACCGGTGAGGGCCGTTTTATCTTTGCTGAGGATTCATAAATAAATGTAAATCTGCGGGATTAACTTTTTGGGGTCACGCACTTGAAGCTCTTATTTTTAGACTAAGTAAGTGAATAGGTACTAACCCAAGGCTTTTGTGCCGGGGCTTTCCAGAGCTTCAGCGCAGAGCTGGGCTGTGGCCACAGAACAGTGCTGCCAGTACCCTATCCCTAGTGAGGCATTCTACTGGAAGTTTAAGATCAGAAGAACATTGAAGATGTGAGGGAAATACAACACGCTGCACATGATACCTCACATTAATATTGCTTCAGACAGCACTGTACGCACACACACCAAACACAACTAACATTTTATCTGATTGAAAGACAACAGCAAATGCCTGCCATCCAAACTTCAGGGACAATATTATGGCATAAACAGCCACTGCAAAGCAACAGTAGCAGTCACAAATGTTCAGGAAAGACAAGCTGCCAACAGATAACCACGCACAACACTTGGCATCCTCATTTCCCCCTTGGCTCATTCAGAAGCATTCTCACCTCTGGTTTACACATTGAAGGTTCATCTATCTGTATGGACGCCGATCCCATTTCACAGATAGTGAACCCGGCCAGACTCCCAGCTTACAGGCCATGTATGGGAGTGCCACACATACAATTTCAGCAGAGCATCTCTGACCCCAGGTAACCTGGGAAGAGGCAGACAGCTCACTTTCCTGCCATAATTGTAAAACAATCAGTGAGCGAGCTAGCTGTGAGTAGGTGGTGACCACAATGCACATGGAACTGTTAATATGTTATTGAATACCGTTTATACATTTTGTGAAGTTTACTTTTCTTACATTATGTTAAAAGCAAGAAAAACATACGTTGAAAGATTCTGTATCTGTCTGTGCCCCATTGATTCTAAAGTCATAGGAAAGTGATTATCCATGTGTCCAAAAGGGAAAAGTTAACCATTAACGGGAAAATAAAGCAACGCTGTAATTTACCACAGGACAGTACAGTACATGGCGCCAAACCCATTGAGGGCAGCAGATGCCCTTCTGCACTGAGTCCAAGAATAACACAAGATTAGAGATTTCCATTTTAAACCAAACAGCAGGACAGATATAGAGAGCTGAGGCCAGATTTGGAAACGCATCTGTGTTCTTTCAACCAACGTGATCCCTCCTGCCCATCACTAATGACGCTCAATTCAACTGCAACTTTATTCTGGTCACTGTTCTTTATGAGTGCTTGACCAACTGGGGCAAAGCCTCCTTTTCCGACAAGGTTCAAATCATTGATGAAAATGTGCAGAGGGTTATTCAATAAAAGCACATGCAAAATCCAATTCAAAATTGAACATCTTCTCCAGGGCTTCCTTGACCCATTTACTTGCCATGCCATTCTAAGTCCATACTTATGTCCAATGATATGTTCATGCCTTAAACCAGTTACTGATTGCGAGTCTCCAACATTTTTATGCTGTTGCTAACCCATGCCCAAACTTTCTTCAGCATTCACCAAACCATGGGGTGTAAGCATCCATCAATTCATCTGGCAGCTCTTATATCCAAAATGGGCATTTAAAAACTATGTATATATCAAATCCTAAGTTGTAGTTTGAAGCCACCTATCAAGAGACTGAACTCATCGTCTAAACCAAGGTCCAATAAAGTGCTGGGGTGTGCTGCATTGTTGAAGGTGCCATCCTTCAGATAAGATGTTAAATTTATATCTTATATACCTGTTCAGCTGGATGTTAAAAATACCATGGCACAGTTCAAAAAGAGAAAAGTTTCTCCCAGTGCATTGGTCAACATTCCCCAATATAATATTAATCATTCACCTCATGGCCATTTGTGAGACACTGCTGTATGTAAATTGTCTACCTTGTTAGCCGACAAACAAGGTCACGATAAAATCCTGCAAAGTGCTTTGAGATTCAATTTAACGTGAAAGGCTCAATATCAAATATAAGTATAATTTCCGGACTTATCCAACATGGAAGGCTTCTCCTTCCTTGTCTATGGGCTCAATACACACTCTGCAGATATAGTGCAGCAATAGAAAATGAATTTGGATTTGGGGACACAGCCGAACACTTAACTTGGGGGATCAATGAGTTGAACAGTCTCCTTTATTCCAATTCCCATCTATCATTTCAGCCCCTTAAATTGTTACTCTTTTAGTGTTTTGGGACGTTCTTCCAATGTGAAAGGCTCTATAGAAATTGAATGTTGTTGTTGTTGCTTGCTTTCTCATTTTTTGTCCTCCCTTCATAAGGGGAGTCCTGTTGGGCATGGCTCCACTGGCTGCAGATGCCTTTCAGTGTCTTGGACAACTGGTCATTACTGATGTGTAAATGAGACTCCATCATGAAACATAATGAGACACAGATGGAGCAGGGAAAAAAACCTTAACATATCCTTACAAGCTTTTTTTGTTGCACACTGTTTACATCTTGGACAATTCTGGAAAGCTGGGTGGTGGTTCTTCCCACATTCCTAATTTAATGCCGACTCCAAAAAATGAGTCAGACAAATCACAAGTTTATACGTTACTTTGAAAGCTTTACTATTTAAAGACAGTGACCCCTATCACCCCCATCCTCACACAACTCCACTGATTTCCCATCATACAGAAGATTAACCGGAATTTATCCGGAAAAGTGCATTGCAATCTTTTTTTCTGTTTGTTTGCTTGTTTTGCGTTTTCGGCCGAATATCCGGCAGGAGCTTTAACCAGCATTGGCCAGGTCCCAAGGGTGCCAGATAAATGGGCTTTTACTGTATTACTATTATATTATTATGGTAGGATAAAAGGTTGGATGGGTTTTCTGTTCAATTAAATCAAGTAGGGTCTTCTTCATTCAAACCTCTATTATGATTTTGCAATTCAGAATCACAGAATGTTAAAGCATAGAAACAGTCTATGGCTCCCATCAAGAATATGCTGTGGTTTTCTCCAACTGGTTTAATCCCACTCTACTGCTTGTTCCCCCATACAGTTTAATAGTCCTCTCAATCAACTATCCAATTCTCTTTTCGAAAAATGTTGTTGGTAAATTGAATTGGATAACTCACTGGACAGATGTTCTGATACAAGTACACTTTGTACTATGCTCAAAGTACACATAATTGTGAGCCTCTCTGTGTACACAGGATTGTGTCAGAATGGCACTCTTTTGGGAACTGGTGATGGGTTTGATAAACAAGGTAATACATCTCTGCTACTAGTGGAGAATGATTACAAATTCAGTATGAAGTTCAATTATTTTCAATCAAGAAAAATCCATTAACTCGGTGGCTTCCAAACTTCAAATAGCGGCACCCCCACTAACTCAGCAAAGTTTTGTTGCGCCCACCCCCCCCTCCTTCACATTGAATAATTTTCGCAAATGATGACAGCAATTCAATATTTGCTTGACCTGTTTTTAATCAGGTTTCTTTTAAAGTATTAACCGAAAATATTAAATTGTTAAAAATGTTAATTAAATGAAAAAAATTATTAAAATTGTGAAACCAATTACTGTACTTCCATTTACAATTTAAACTTAGCATTTGTTAGTGTGATTTGTTTTGTGAGCTTGCTTTTCAGTGTAAAGTCTCTCCCTGACTGCCTGCCCGGTTCAATCTGTGGGGAGTGCCTCCCTTGCCTCCCCCAAGGGAGGCACTCCCCACAGATTGGAAAGCACTGCATTAACCTGAAAAAATTGAGTTAACCAGCTTCAATTCCCTTCTGTGAACTGTTTTCTCTTATTACGTTCATACTAATCAAAAACCATGTATTTTTGAACACCATTAAGCCTCTTTATCTACACACAATACCCCAAAATGATCCCTGTGTATCATGTCTAGAACTTCAGTCGGACATCAAAGTATTGGAACGAATTCAGAAGAGGGAAACCAAGATAACTCGGGGATTTAGAAGCTGATCATGTTAAGAGACTTTCAAAAGCTGCATTTTTTTCTCTCTCTACAAAAAAAGAGGAAACGCAATCCAGGCCTTCAAATGATGAAAGGCTTAGATAGATGTCAGGAGGCTATTTGGCTTGGAACATGCAACCAGAACTGGGGGCCATAGGTTTAACATTCAAAAGCTCAAGCATCACCAGAGTGTACAAGAAATATTTTCCTGGAGCTCTGGTTATCTGTATCAAACATTCAACAAATGCTGTTGATCCTGTGGAAACCACGACAATCCTGTATCAATTATCTCCTTCAAAGTACATTATTTGGGAAGTATCTGCTTGAGAACAGAATTGAACAACATAACTGCCAACAGTTTCTCTTCCAGCCCCCAGTCATGTACGGTGTTCCTCGGGGCTCTGTCCTTGGTACCCTCCTCTTCAATCTCCTCTATACACTCCCCCTTGGTGACATCATTGCTGACATCAAGTCCTGGATGAGAGTCAACTTTGTACAACTGAATGCCAGCAAGACCGAGGCCCTCCTGATTGGCTCCTGCCAGCAACCCATACCTCAGGCACCGGAAGCATCAGCAAGCCTCATCCCAAAATCTGCCCCCACCCCTCACTCGAGCTCTGATCGCCGTTTCTTCAGCGTCTTGTGATGTCTTTCCGACGTGAAAGGCGCTCTACAAATGTAATTTTGTTGGTGTTATATATGGCTAAGCTGAAGAAACGCTCTGATTTCTGACTATGATTTCTGTGTTGATTGGTTGAGATGAACTTATCGAGGGAAGGAGTCGTGAATTGAATGGTAGAAATTGAATAATGGGATTTGTGGATTGACCGCCTTTGAAATTCAGTAAGTTTATTCAGAGATAGAGAAAGTGGCTGAATGGACAAGGCACATTTAATAATAATAATCATAATAATAATTCTTACATTTGATATAGTGCTTTTCACATCTTATCGATGTCCCAAAGTGCTTCACAGAAAATACTGTAAAGTGAATTGACTGTATATATTTGTGGGCGAATCACGGCAGCCAATTGCGCACAGCAGTGTCCCACACACAGTCGTGGATTGAAATGACCAATTTTCTTATTGTGGTTTTTGGGAGGGATTATTATTAGGCGTGTGGAGTAAGGAAACTTGCCCAAGGTTTCACTCTGACCTCACTCTGACCTGCCTGAATTTGAACACAGGTCTCCCCAGTTTGGTCTCCCAGCTTGCAAGACAAGTGCTCTGACCACTAAGCCACAGCAGCTTTGGATAATATGTGTAAGTGACTGGACTTGACGAGCAAAATATCTTTTTATTATTCCATGCATTCTTATGCCCTTCATAAAAACAGAACATCCAAACTACATTATAGTCGAAGACAAATTGTCTAGAAAAGCCATGCAGATAGATGAAGATTAAACATTTGACCAAAATTGAATGTGGAAAAGTATATCATGGGGAATCGAACACTATTAATATTGGCAAAAGAAACATGGAACAAACTTGGTTTGGGCTCATGTTTGCTGGGATAACCAATGCAAAGTTATACTGTTCTAAATAAAGAAAACCCATCTTGTTCAGATGAGATGTGAGGAAACCAGAGCGTTGCCAAGCTCAAAATACTAAGCTCTGTGCAGTGCAAAGTCAGGCCAGTTGATTGTTTGCCGATATCCTGCAATAGCCCAAACTCCTGCTCAGCTGTTTTTGGATCAGACTTTTCAATATCAAGGTTAAAAGAGGCATAAAAAAAATCCATGCGCACTCAACATGTTCCACACAAGTACAGTTAAAGCCCGTGTGTCCGGTACCCTCAGGACCTGGCCAATGCTGGTTAAAGCGTGTGCTGGATATTCGGCCGAAAACGCTAAAAAAAAATTTAAATGCATTTTTCCGGATAAATTCCGGTTAATCGAATGCGGACCTTTTTTTTTGCAATGCCGGTTATATGGAAGTTACGGTTGATCGGGTGCTGGATAAACAGGCCTTTACTGTACAATGTTACTAATATGTACACAAGCGCTTTAAAAAAGGTGCTCTTTTCTCAGCACAATTTATAAATGGTCTGAAGAGGAGAGTCAATTTCAGACAAGGAAGGATAAGACCTGGTAAATCTGAGGGCCAGATCTGTGTAGCAGGGCTGGAGTTGGTTCCTGTTTGTAAACCGTGCGGGAGTTAATAACAGGAGCAAATGTCTCAAATGTTATGTAATGTGAAGACAATAGAGGTTTTTCTTTGATATTAAATTTGGAACTCATGAATAATGACATTAGCATTAGCAGTATGTAGTTTATGTAGTTGGACTTGGGTCAATCTGGTTTAAACTAGACTGAACTTCACTGCACAATTAATAAAAACCCTACATCAACAAAGTGGAAAATGAAAGGATGTTAGAATTTAATTATTCCTTGGTACAGTCTGTTGTTTTGAGGCCAATGCATCAAGACAAAATTCACTATTAAAACCATCAGTGTTTTAAGGATTCAGACAGCAAGAGAAATTAAGAACTACTGTGAGGCTGCAGTTTAATTAAATTCTATTTCCAATGGGGTTTGTTCTTTGGCTACAATTATGACTATTTTGAAGCACAATTAACCCTTGGGGGACATCATAATGACTGCTTAAAGGTTAACATGTTTTCAAGTCAGAAAGTAGATTCCAATTTAGAGCATCCCACTTTATTCTATTTATAAAACAACAGCGATTACAAGCTTCAAACCAAATCAGTTACATCAGTTTCAACCTCTGACTTTATTCTTTCAGAAAATGCATTGCGCTTCTTGTTTGTAGAGGTTAATAACACACAGCGCTGCAATCTCAAAGAAAACTGGTAAATGAGTGACATGTTCACATCTGAAATTGTAGACTTTGCTTCTTTGTGGATCTCTGCTGGTAACTGTGGTTCAGAATTTATTAAAACTAAATAATCAAGTGTTCTAGCTCAGTCTCTAAGTGCAGCTCTGCACATGTACATAATTTCCCAAAGTTAGCCTACACTGGCAATTAGAATTATGTGGGTTTTTTAGATTTTTCTAATAATAACACTTGCATTTGATATATCGTTTTTCATGTCTTCCAGATCTATATGTACTCTTTTTATGCAGGATTTTAAAATATCTAGAATTTTTAAAATGATTGGATTCAAATGCAACTATTTGCTATTCTTAAAGTAAACTTAATGAAAACAATAAACTTGAAAATTAAGGCTGACCTTGAAAATTTGTCAAAATTCTCAACTCCTGAAATAGTAAATGCAACACAAACGGTGTAAATCTAGACCCAGGTGGAATATGCCTGTCTTGATCTTAATTTGAAAGCAATTTATGCCAATTTTAAAAGTCGTTAAAACCAATGAGACTATAAAACGTTTGAGACCATGAGCTTGACCCTTAATGCCTTGAGGATTTTCTAGCCATCAATACTTCCTATGTGCATCTTAGAACCCTCGCTCCCTCTATCCAAAAATTGCTAACCAGAGCTTTTCAGGTGAAAATACAACTCATAAAAATCATCACCTCAAACTTCCAACAAGGCTTTTTCGCTGAAGCATCAATATTATTCTATTCTGCAGACAATGTAATGTCGTTTTTTTGGGGGCTGTTTGTCAAAGATCAGACAGAAAGAAAAAAAGTGACTAGTGGTGCAGTAAAAGCAGTGATAATCACTTGCCCCAGACTGCTGTCTGAAGCTGTGTTCCATGGCACAAAAGCCTTCCTGGACAACTTAAAACATGCCTAACCAGGGGGATAGACACTGCATCCTGTTCTGAGAATGGCTGAATGATTGCGATTCAATACATCATTACATTTGTATAGCGTCTTTCATGTGGGGAGGGGTCACAAGGCGCTGAATCATATTAGAAGTATAGTCAGTCACAATGCTTAGAATAACAACAACAAAATTACAGGAGACCGCAGAGGTAGGGTGGGGGGCAAGGCCGTATTGCTGGTTTGTGGAACGCAGTAGAAAAAAAAATCTTATCTCATTGGAAAAGAAGGGATAAGCAGAGAACAAAACGCTAGAGAGAGATTTGGCAATGGAGAGACAGAGAGAAGGGAAGAGTGGGAGTTGGACTATTGCACCTTTCACACACCAGGTAACTTGAGGAATTCAACATCACTGACAATGAACAACACTTGTAGTTTTTTAATCCAACTCAAGAGTCACAGAGCACAGAAGACTTCTGGAGCTGACATGACTTAAGGTAAGGGCTTAAGTGGTTGCAAATATCTGCTAGTCCCAATATGCCATTTAAGTCTTCACAGTGTTTAATGATTCGGAAGGGGGTGTTGCAGTTAGCCTGCTGCCTCTCTGGAATGTTGTTTGCCCCTTGGATTTGTAATCACTGAGTTTTCAACAAGCTCTTCAGTTTGGTGGGGAAGGGAAAGAAAATATCAGACGCCTGGCAAAACATTCTGCCCTTGACACACGTCCAGGGCGTGCAAATGTTTTTGCCTTGTGCGGCAACTCAAAAATATACCTCGTAACTTGAATGATATGTTAAAAATGTTCAAATAAATTAAATAGGACTGTCTAAGGCAGAACAAAGTCATTAATCCAAATGCACACCTGGTGAGTGAAATATTTGCCAATTTATTCACTTACTCTCTTCTGCTCTTTGGTATATTCCAGCAGATCCTCTCTAGCTTTCTGAACGGCCTCTTGTATCGCATTCTCATTATTTCGCCTTTCCTGCCTTATCGCCTCCCTTGTGGCTTCCTAACGGGGAGACAAAAAGGAGGCCATGAATGTTCAACAAATCCATCTAGGCACACACGTAAGATAACAGCAAAAGCAAAGCAACTAAAGGAGAGTCAAGGAAAAAAATGATTTACATGTGATTCAATTCCAGAAAAACTATTTCCACTCGTGGGTGAATCTGTGACTCGTGGTCACAGATTTAAAATAGTTTCAAGGCGCAGTAGAGGGGAGCTGAGGAGAAATTTTTTCACTCAGCGAGTTGTTCGAATCTGGAATGCATTGCCTGAAAAGGTGGTGGAGGCTGATTCGATAACAACTTTTAAAAGGGAATTAGATCTTTATTTAGGAAGAACGGGTCTATTAGGCTATGGGGAGCGGGCAGGGCAATGGGATTGAATCGCTCTTTTCAAAGAGCCGGCACAGACTAGATGGGCCGAATGGCCTCCTTTTGTGCCGTAAAATTCTATGATTCTATGATTCTATGATTCTATGATTCTATGATGAAGGGTCGTAGCCCCGAAATGTTGATTCACTTTCTCCTTAGATGCTGCCTAACCTGCTAAGTCTTCCCAGCAATTTCTGTTTTTGTTCCATACTGTATACCTCCTTTCATGTTGGGAGGATGATGCAATGCACTTCATACAACTGACAGAACCCAAACATGGCAAGGAGTTGAAGAGAGGAAAGGTAGACACAAATACAGTCAAGAGATGGGTCTTAAAATGGGGTTTTGAAGGTAGGGAGGAAGTGGGCCAAAGTAAAGGAACTCTAGGATGGAGTTCCAGAGTGAGAGCACAATGAAGAAAAGCTCAGCCACCGATGCAAGGATGGACAACAGGAAAGATTGAAAATTCAAATACAAAATGCTAATTTCCTACCCTGCACTTACAAAAGTGTTAATTCCACGTGGCAAGGTCACCTCCGGGTATTTCATCATAGGAACAAAGTGACTCCTGCCCAGTAGCAAGAAAGGAATTTCACCCCAAAAAATATAAATTCAATTCATACCACAGTATATTCTATGAAGCAATTTGAGATGCTTCAAAGACTTGATAAGACACTGTATCAAAGGCAGGGATCATTATTACTTCTCCTGCAGTAATGGTGGGAACAAGAGGAGGCTGCCATTTAACTAATTCAGCATGTTGTATCAGTTATTCGATCGTGGTAGATCTTTTAACCATTTGTCTACCTTTTCTACATTCTCGTTAATGTTCTGACTTCCAAAGGGTCTATGTAGTTACAGAATCACTGGAATGTCAGCCAGGCTCAGCCAGAAGCACTATTTCCTCTGAGTCAGAAGGCCTCACTCACATAAGGATTTTGGGGATCCTTGTCAAAACTGGTGCTCCAAAGTAGTGCTGGGGATGTGCTGTATTGTCGAACTGCTGTCTTTTGGATGTGACATTAAACTGACATTAAAGATTCCACAGCACTAATTCCATTAAATCATTCACTTCATGACTTGTGAATAAATTCACTGCCATGTGCCTAAAAAATACATAAGTCACTACATTTTATGTAAATCCTGTTATACACTTGCAAATGTTTTTGCAGTAAATTGTGAAGCACTTGCAAATGTTTCAACAATGTGAAAATCAAATATTCTCTATGAAATGGAAGAATAATTGTAATTAGGTATGATAAAGCAAGAGGCTGTATAGGCTAATTTTTCATATTGGTCTTTGATCTTCCAAGGAACCGTCCATCTTAATCCTCATTCCCTGCTTTTTCCCCGTGTTCTCCCATACCCTTTCTTGTTCCTTTCCAACTCTTTAAATACCCAATCAAGTTGGTCCAACACCCACCAATGTCAAATCATTCCATTCCATGACAACCGCAAAATTCTTGCTCTCCCCAGGTCACATTTTAAAATAAAAATCTTCCTTTTGCAACTTCCAATTGATCCTTTGATTTAAAAACAAGTCTGATTCTCATTTCAAATTTGAAGTTTCTGGCCTCCATTTACTGCTTACCTGGCTTTGACTCCTCTCCTCTGCCAAAGCTTGCTGGATCACTGCGTCCAATTTTTCTTGGTCCTTCCGGCGTTCAGCCTCCCATAACTCTCTCTGCTCTGACTGGATCTTTTCCATCCTTTCCCTCTCCTCCTGCACGGCTTTCAAAACAGCCTCCGTAATGATTTCCTTTTCTTCCTAAGTAACAGAGCATTGTTCAAAAGGAACTTTTGTAAAACAAAATTATCAAAAGATACTTTAAACCAAATATAATACCGCATAAAAATTCATGACCGTATGCTAAATAAAAGATCAGAGTAACAAATGTTGTACATTCAGAAACTAAATTGGCCTGCCAACTTCAACAGGAATAAGATTACAAATCTGGAAAGCGATGTTTCAAAAATTGTGTTGTCCCTTCCTTGCCAATAATGCAAACTTTTCTTATTGCAAACATTACTGTGCATGTGATGGTGAGAAAATAGCTGCCACTGGCAACCACTGACAGGGTCTAAAATTTCAAGGGATTAGCAAATTGTGTAATCCGTCAAACATGACGGCAACACCATTACACAAAACAAAGTGCGGAGGATAGTCATTAACTGTTGCTCTGTGCATGGAATATTCATTTAAATTTCCGTGAGTCTATAAGTCATTATATCACTAGCTTTTGTTTCAAAAGGGACTCCTGTAGTGCACTAGTTGGAACACTTGGCTCGCAAGTGAGAGGAACCGGGTTTGATTTCTGGGTGGGGCATAACCTGAGGTAAGTTTCCTTCCTCCACACGCCTCTGTTTACCGAACAGTAAGTAAGAACCCAGTAGAACGAGGTTAATCCTCCCTCAAAAATAATTGTGTCACTCAATCCACAAATGTTTGAGGGACACTGCCATGCACAATTAGCTCCCCCATTTCAGTCAATCCACTTTGAGACATCTCAATGATAAGGCGCTATATCAATTGCAAGAATTATCATTACTATAACTTTGTATTGTGTACTGAGAACATCATCCATTGGATTATGAGCTGGATAATTGACAAGCCAGATAAGGTTTATTCCTTCTATCCAATGATGTTAAATAGACAAAAGCTTTAATAGTCTTCTGAGGCTCAAAATACTCTTCCAATTACTAATAAGATATAGTAACTAAATACTGAGCTCAAATAAAATAATTTTCTGGATTTCACTCTTTCATTTGCATTGTTTTTTTTTATTACTGTCTCAAATGAGAGGGTTTTAGGGCAAGAAGAAGGAAGTGATGGAAGATAAGGAATTAGTGAGGAACAATGACAATGACAAATGTGCAGAGCATGTTTGAAGGCACTGGACAGTCCTGGGTTTGAAACCAAACTGGGGATGGAGCCGAGATGGGGTGGGGTGGGAGGTAAAAGATGACTGTTGGGCGCTCAAGACAAGAATGTAAAGTTTTATTGTCAAAAGTTGTGCCTTTTATTTTATTGTTTCACCTCACTGACATCAAGCACCATGTTGATACCGATGGACATATGTTGCATTTTGCTTGTTAATCTGAAAATAAATAACATTTATTAAAGAAAAAATACCTTAATGGTTGCTTCCACGGTCTCTTTGCTTCGTTGCCTCTCTTCAGCTAAACCTTTTTCCAATATTTCCTGTAAATAATGCATCAGACAGTCAATTACTCTAGGTAAGTAATGTTCTTGGGACATCCCCCCCACGTGAAAGGTGCTATACAAATATAATGTTGTTGTTGTCAAACATAAAAGCTGGTATACAGTAAGTAAAGAATAGTTTTTGTAAAGTGTTAACGCATACCTTGTGTTGCTTTGTTTGCTCCACCAAGGCTTCCTTCACACTATCTTGCAAAGTCACTTTTTCTTCATCCAACATGTCAAGGAGTCGCTGATGCTGGAAGATCGCGGATGAGAGGTTTTGCATCAGTGCAAATAATAAAACTTACATTGAGACGTCTCACAATACTTCACACAATATACTATCAAGTGAATTCACTGTATATTCTGTGGACGAAAACGCAGCAGCCAATTGTCCACAAATAGCCATGGTAATTAATGATCAAATTATTATATATTCTTTATTATCCATGGAAAACAATCCGGAAATCAATTACAACCAGGTTCCTGCTTACTGCTAGGTAAACAGAGACATGTGGAGTAAGGAAACTTACCTAAGGTATCGCCCAAAATAGGCATTGAACCCAGTTCTCTCGCTATGAAGCGAAAGCACTAACCACTATGCTAGTGGTTAGTGACTCCAAAAATTACACAACATTCCACAA
Source organism: Hydrolagus colliei (assembly GCA_035084275.1). NCBI lineage: Eukaryota > Metazoa > Chordata > Chondrichthyes > Chimaeriformes > Chimaeridae > Hydrolagus > Hydrolagus colliei. The sequence goes on along the minus strand of CM068746.1, from coordinate 41,641,508 downwards.
CACAGAGCAATAAACTATTGTTTTCTAGTTTATAATTTCATAGCAGCTTCTCAAACGCAAATGACACATGGTGTGGTATCCCACCACGATTCGTCTTATGTGGAATCCTGTAGCTCAGTGGTTAGAGCACTCACCTCGTAAGCGAAAAACCTGGGTTTGATTCCCGGCAGAGCTAAACCTTGGGCAAGTTTCCTTACTCCATAAGCCTGATAATAACCAACCCCTCAGAAAAAAAACAAGAATAAATTGGTCACTTCAATCCATGACTATCTGTGGGACATTGTTGGGTGCAATTTACTACTGTGTTTCACCACAAAATATACTGCCATTATACATTACAGTATATTCTGTGAAGCGTTTTGAGATGTCCAGAAGACGTGAAAAGAGCTATAACAAATGCAAGGATTATTATATTATTATGTAATACAAATTACAATGCTCACTTAAATATCATTCAGAAATAAGTAAATATAGGAGAGATGAAATTAATCATACCATCATGCTCCACCAGTATAGGCTTTCAATCACTTATCTGCCTCCTTTTTAAACTCTTTTGGGTTTCCAATATACAAGCTGCTGAAGTGAGGACTTAAAGGACTTAAAAGATCAAAAGCAGCTACAGCTAAGGAAATAGTTTCAATGACATCATTACCCTTCATACTGGATGTCTGGGAAAATTCACAAGTCATACCTCTGGATTCACAGGTTATATTTTAAAAAATGACTTTGACGCATCCAATCTTAAGGAAGTTGCACAGAGTTTATTTAAGCATCGATAACAACAAAAAAATTGCAATTGTACAGCTTCTTTCACATCGGGAGGACGTCCCTGAAAGCATTGAATCATTGTGAAAGCCCACCAGGAGTCAGACCACTCACAAGTTCTGGTGCCTAACAAATCGAACAAACCAGGATGCTGTACGTCTTACATACGCACAGGAAAATTGTTGAACAGTGAGGTGGTCCCAAGGTCACCCCAACCAATAGATGCATGGTGGTATAATAGCTAAAGGTAAGGCCATCAAGAATGGTTATAATCAAGGCAGTGTGGGACTTGTTTGGCATTCTCTGCAAGCACACACACACACACCCTAAGGTGTGTATCTACTCGTTTGTGTATCTGTGTACGCGCATATTTGAATGTAGAGGTGTGTGTAGATGTCCATTGCGCTGCAATTCAGGACATTAAAAAAAACCCAGAACTATTCTCGTCAATACTGTTTCTAACACAGTAATAATAATCCGTGCAATTGATACAGGACTTTATCCCATCTTTGAGACCTCTTAGAAATATACTATAAAGTGAATTGACTTACATATTTGCGGGTAAAACATGGCAGCTAAGTGTGCAAAGCAATATATGTTTAAGAGTGTCAAAGACAGCTTCCCTGATAACTCAGTCGGTTAAGTACACTCGCTATTATGCAACTAAGCCATGCGGACCGGAAGAGTTAATCAGTCCACGCAAATTCAACTGATCTCAGATAAAGTGCTGTAAAATGGCCTGAGCGCACTGGACTGAGGAGATTTCCTCTCCAATGCCGTTACTGGAGAATGAGAAGATCAACCTTGAAAACGTGCCTGAAGCCAAAGCTCACCATAGGGAATGACAGGTTACGTTTGGCCACTTGGGTGAGCTGCCGAAGGCAAAGGGTGTTGCACGTGCTACTCCCACGTTAAACAGCTGTTAACTGTACCCGAGCATGGATCAGTGCCTTCAGGAAATTGAGAAGAGGAAGAAAGACAATGTGTTTTTGGGTGGTGGGGGTGGGGGGGGGTGGGGGTGGGGTGGAGGAATTAGCTTGAAGTTCTCTGCTACAACAGTACATGGTACAACAACTTTATTGCAATCAAAGAAAGAAAACTACTTGAAATAGCGACAGGCATCACCGTTTGTTCATTCATTTCTTCTGATTTGGTTTCTTAAAACAAAGTCCCCGAGAGACTTGCACTGGATAACACAAGTGTTTCCATGACACTACCAAGCTAAACACATGTGGAGCAACAGCTGTCAATACAACGTTCATCATAACACATGATCTGCAAAACACTCCAGAGAATCATTTATTTGTTTTTTTATATTCCCAGTAAACCGTACCAGATTTCTCTGTTAAAACTTCGGCAGATCTTTTATCTGTAAAACACCGGAGGCACCGAAAAATTAATTTTTTAAGAAAAGCATTAGGCACAAGCGGTTTGAAAAGCATAAACTACCTCAGAATAATTATTTTCTAAAACTTCGCAAGCCTGTCACGTCAGTTCCCCTCCAAACGGCTAACCTGGGCTCAACACACAACCATGATCATTGGCCGAGTCTTGAGATTCTACATTCCTAACCTTTGGAACTGCCTCTCTCTGCCCTTCATCTTTACTAAATAACAATAATCCTTGCACTTGATATAGCGCCTTATCACATCGTTGAGACTTCTCAAAGCTCTTCACAGAATGTACTGTTAAGTCAATTGACTGTATATGTTACGGGCGAAACGCGGCAGCCATTTGCGCACAGCGATAGCCCACAATCAGTCGTGGATTGATTCATTTTTTTAAAGGTATTATTACTCACGGAAAAGTGGTCTGCCAATTAACTAACATCTTGGTGATTACATACTGCTAGGTAAAGAGAGCTATATGCAGTAAGGAAACTTGCCCCATCCGACCTAACCGATCTACTCTCCCCCTACACGCCCACCCGGACCCTCCGTTGAACAGGACTTGGCCTGCTCCAAGCCCCCCGCCCGAACCCCCCCACCATCGGAGGCCGGGCCTTCAGTTTCTCCGCTCCCACCCTATGGAATGCCATCCCTCAATCCCTCCGTTTCGCCTCTTCCCTTTCCTCTTTCAAGGCCGATTTGAAGACTTTCCTCTTCGATCGTGCCTTTTGTTCCACCCCGAACTCTTTTACCTCCCCTTCGTGTTTCACCCCTTCCCAAACACTCCCCTCCCAGCTCGGGTCACACGCCTCTTGTTTAGCGCCTTGGGACGTCCTCCCGACGTGAAAGGCGCTATATAAATGTAAATTGTTGTTGTTGTTGTTGTTGGTAAGGTTTCGCCCTGTCTGAGAATCAAACCCTGGTCCTTTCGAATGGTGAGGCAAGTCCTCTAACCAATATGCTAGGAAAGGACTCCACACCTTTGATCACCCCCCCACAACCCTGCTGCAACATCTAACCCTGTCACTGCAAAGCAATCTGAGACATAAACCTGCAATATAAATCTGACATCAAGTTGTAAATGTTGCTCATAGAAGTGCTTTGTTGCCCTAAGAATTCCTCCTGCTTAGCATCCACAACTTATTAAAACAGTTGGGAATTCAGAGCTTTGGCTGCAAGGGCTCGAGGCGGCGGCACCCAACCTAGAGCGTAGCTGCTATCTGATTCTAATTCCTCACAACATAAAAAGCGCATCATCCGCACTGCCAATTGCTTTAACATTATGTGCACTGTGGCTTTGGTGGAGGAAATGGCTTGTTAAAAAATAATATATATATATCTTGAAGGCTCGTTTGGCATCAAATCAACCTTGAAAGATGCTGAACGCACAGTTAGAAAGGAAGTGGTACAAGCAAAAATTTTATTTTTTAAGCCAATACAGATGTCAAGTGTAGATCTGATAATTAAAACTAAAAGCCAGTGTTTCATTACTCTTATAGCTATCAGGCTTACTGCAGAAGACACGCCAACATTCGGGCACACAAGGCCATGCCATATCTTTGCCAACAGGCCTGCCAAGACGAATGGCCAATTGTTTTTTCACTCAATTACAACTTCTCATTGATTGTATGGAACATTGTGGGACTGGACTGTGTTAAAAGCATTGAGCCGACAGCCCAAACCACAAGTTCAAGCAGTTTATGTAAACCACCCAGCGCTCCCAAGATTGTTTTACAGCCCGCAGCTTACTGCAGCCAAACTGTTATTTTACATAATTCAATACAGGGGATATCATCTCATTTACAATTCTCGGGAAACGGTGTTCAGACCCACCATTGAGCAACACGGCACTGAGCATCTGTGCACTCCCAAATTCACTCGAATCAGTTTCTCCATCTGAATAGTTTGTGGGCTCATGGATACCACTGGTATGTTTTCATTGTTCGTCTCTTCTGTGAGGTATCCATTTGATATATGGCAGCAATGAGCTATTTACGCCACATGCCAGAAGGTGGTGGTACAATTAGGGGATGATTACAGCTCTCAGGCACATCAGTTCACACCATGGTCTCAAAAAAGAGCATTCCTGCATGTAATGCGGAAACAACACGTGGCAGATAATTTAAAGCTTTAAAGGCAGATTCTTAGTACTGTAGATTATTTCATGGGATACGGCAAAAAAGGGAAATTGGATTAAAATGATGGCAAATTGCCATGAAATAATTAAAAAAAGAGGAACAGACTCAATGGACCAAATAACTTCCTCCTGTTTTTATGCTCCTAGATAAATAGATTCCGGATACGTATATGATGTAGATTGTATTGAAGCTGTTTCCATTTGTTGTTGAGTCCAAAGCCAAATGCATAAATAGAGATCTAAATAGATGGAGATCTCAAAGCAAGTTTTCAAGGAACTTCTTTATGCAGACATTGGCGAGAATGTTGAACACCTCCCAGAAGTTTGCAGTTGAAGCTGAAAGTATCAATGTATTTAAGAGAAAACAATATGTCTGAATATGGGAAAGTGTGATTAGAAAGGGTGGAAGATTACATGGATTAATAACACAACACAGACTCTATAAATGTAATTTTGTTGTGGTAGTTGTGGAAAATGGCTGGTTTTAGCATTATCCCATTCTATGTTATTTTTGATATTATTGTTTTCTGTTGGCAAAAGCATCAACCATTTTGCATACAGTAAAGTGGAGTCCTACAGCTCAGTGGTTAGAGCACTTGCCTTACAACCGTGAGACCTGTGTTTGAATCCAAGCAGTTTAGGACAAAACCTTGGGCAAGTTTCCTTACTTCACACGCCTAATAATCCGTCAAAAAAAAACACAATAATAAAATTGGTCATTTCAATCTACGACTGTTTGTGTGCGCAATTGACTGCCATGTTTCACCCACAAATGTAGTCAATTCACTTTACGATATGTTCTGCAAAGCGCTTTGAGACGTCTAGAAGACATGAAAAGCGTTATATCTAATGCATGGATTATTATAAGTCTTGTATACAGTCTTGAGGGAAACGACTAATTAACTAGAGAAACGTCGGCCAGAACACCAAGAGAAATTATTTTTAAATAGAGTCACTAGATCTTTAACATCCATCTTAACAGGAAGACAGGGCCTCAGTTTAACCTCACACCTCCAAAATTCCAATTCTCTATAGTTGTTCTGGACTATAAACTCTCAATCTTGAACCTTGAATGGACAATCTGAAGCTCAGTCTCGAAAACAGACATCTCAGAGAGGATAGATAAATATTTTAGAGGTGTATAAAATTTACATGGCTGTGAGAAAGTAAACGTAGAACAAAACTTTTGGATGCACCAAAATAGAACAAGGGAACATATGTGCTTTATGAGCAGAATTTATTGGTGGTTGTGTTGATGCTGTTTGAGGTTGCAAACAGCAGTTGCAGGAAATAATTTCTAACAATTGGAACAAGTTAACACGAAGGGTGGTTAATGTTAGAACATTAGAATCACTTAAAAGGCTGCTCGAAGGTAGGATTGGGAGGTCTGCAACAACAACTTGCATCCTCCATGCCAGGCGGCATCTCAGAGCACTTATCAATGGTGGAGCCCGAGGCCGAGCCAGGTAGAGGGGGAAGGTGACAATAAGCGCGGTCGAAGAAAAAGGTTTTCAGGAGCAACGTGAAGATGGGGAAGGAGGTGGGTGGGATCGAGGGTAGGTTTGTTAAGGAGTGGGTGATGACCACGGTTTTGAGGGGGACTGATCCAGAGGTTAGGGACTGATTAATTTCATGTCTCCCGACACGAAAAGCGCTCTATAAATGTAATTTTGTTTTTGTTGTTGTTGTAATAGTGTCTGCCAGCAATGGGAAGAGGAGGTAGAAGCTGAGGGTGGGGTGGGTGAGGGAGACAAAATCAAGTGGTGGAAGGCAACACGGGGCAGAAGGTTGAGGCTGCCAAGCAGAAGGAAGGCACTGACATCTTGGCACTTGGTGTTAGATGTGATGATTGAGCGTGCTTGAGGGGGCGCACGGTGGTGGGCGGTGGAGAATAGTATTTTGGAGTTATTTTTGGCCTCTAGAATGATACTTGAGTAGTGCGCAGTTTTTGCTTGCGACGGGGAACAGCAGTAGGTGTGAAGATGCTCGACCCCCAGCTGGTGGGGAACCGTGAGCCTGGTTTTCTGCCACCTCCGCTCGAGCAGCCGGGTTTGGGATTTTAGGGAGCGAAGATGGCTGCTGTACCAGGCGGGAGTGGGTGGGTTTGGAGACGGTCCTAGATTTCAGGGGACGAGGGAGTTGAAGGTAGAGGAGAGGCGATCATGGATCAGAATGACGGCAACTTTAGGGTCGCCGTGCTTGGAAGGCCAGCGGGATAGGAGGTCTGAAGATGAGAGGGTCTTTGTAAGGGTCTCGGGGGGGGGGAGTGGGGGGGGAGGGGGGAGACAAAACTGCCATGGTTGAAGGCTTGATGGAAGAGAGAGAGAAGCAAGAGGAGAAGGAGATGAGTAAGTGCTCACCATGTCCGCGATGCACAAGTCGGAAATGTCAATGGTATTCTGGAATGATGAGATCAAATGGGCCTAAGGGCCTTCTTCACTCGAACCTCTCTTGTGATCTTGTGAACTGAGCCACCTAATTTGAGAATTGCACTTCCAAGTCCAGGCAGTAAATTTTATCACTGAGGCATTTGCACAGAAAGGAACAAAGATTTTTAAAAGGGAAAGATAACTAGCTAATTATTTGGGGAGGACAAGTTTGTAGGGCTATGGGGCAGTGGAGTGGAATAGGATAGATATGGATATCTCTTTTCAAAGAGCTGGCACAGGCACGATGGGCCGAATGGCCTCCTTCTGTGCTGTATAATTGTATAATTCTACGATGATCTTTGTCATCATCCTTTAACTATCAACCACAATTTTCTGCTAAGAAAATGTGAGGCAACTGGTCAGATATATCAGTCAAATATTGAACCCCAGAAAGCGCTGAAGCTTTTCTGCAAAACAGGTACCTCCTTGTCACCTATATCTGAAGATCTCTTCCACAATAGCAGAATGGAACAATACTCCAAAGTTATCACTTCCTCAAAACGTCGCAAAGCGCTTCACGGGATTTACTGTAAAGCATAATTTAGGGAAATGCAGCAGCCAATTTGCACCAGCAATGTCCCACAAACAGCCATGAAGGAATTCCTAGTTTTATCCGGGTGATTGACGGAAGGACATTGGCACTTTTGAAAAGCGACAATAAATTTATAATGTCTTTCTGAAAACGCAGACGGGATCTCGATTTTACATCTCATCTGAAGGATGAATCACGTCTGACAAACTCTAGCACCGTTTGCTAGAGTGTCAGCCGAGACAAGGTCAGTTCAAGGTCCTGACGTGGGGCTTGAACTCACAACTTTCTGTTTGAGGTGAGACGGGTTGACGCTTGAACAAGAATCACCACGGCAAAACTACAAGTTGGTGTACCTGGCCATTCAGCAGCACTTCACACTCCCGGGCTTGCTTCTCTATGGCTGATTTTAGGTGTTTACCACTGGTCTCTTGTTGCTCCAGCACAGTGGCCTTCATTAATGCCTTGAAACAAAGAAAACACGCCAAGTCAAACAGAAATCAAGCATGGCTGCATTTATTTCTTCCATTTATTTTGATATTAAAAACCTTTTTTTCAAAAAAGGGCATAAAATAACTGGAAATTGACTGCTAAGAAAATATTTGCACCGGTATATTGAGTCTCTTGATCCGTTACACTTATTAATCAGATTGAAGCAATGTAATTCAAAGCGAACGGAATTGCCCCCAGTTGAAATTATTGCATGGTTGTTGTCCCAGCCAGCATTCCCATTTCAAAGGCTCCTTCTCGTGCAAATACACGCACATCACAGGCAGCTGGGAAGGTTGTGGGTTCGCCTCGACTAAAGCGGACTCGATTTACTGATCTGAAGGCAGACCACACAGGACGCAGGCAAAGGAAAGCTGCTGAGGGAAGACGCCACAGACATATTTCACTGACTGACAGACAGATACCACATCCTCCACACATTAAGCCCCACATGCTATGAAATCCCACGGGCCCGTACGAAGCAAAAAACTACAAGTAAAAGCAGATGGATGTTCCAACAAGTGGAGCATGAAAGGCATCTCAGCAGACACCCTGTGGTGTGGGCAGGGCAAGATGATTGTGGCATCCCATGCAATTCCGTTCCAAGACATCCATTATAGGGACAGCAAAGCTCAAGGTAAAGTGTTACACAATGAGGATGTATATCCTAACCCTGTTCAAACACGTTGGGAGATGTGCGTGTGCGACCGTGTTAGGTGAAGACATTTGAAGAACTGGACACCTGTAGAACTGCATCGGACCCCGCCCCCCCAACCACCATCACTGAGAAAAATTGTTTTAAAAAAAGACAAAAATATACAAACAAAAAACCCACTCTGTCATCAAAAAGCAAGATCCCATCCTGTTCCCCCCAGCCTGTCCAGGTTAGACATAATTCCTCTGGTGTCTAAGTCAACAATAACCTTGAATATTGGACATTCATTTAATTGCTGTTCGTGCAATGTTATTATGTAGAAATTAGCTGCCATATTTGCTTACAAAATGTCCACCAACAATTCACATGAGATCCTGTGTAGCGCTTTGAGACATCCTGCCCACGTGAAAGGTGCTAGGCCAAATGCAAAGATTATTATTTTAGATTGTCTTGCAGGTCACACCAACCTCCAAATAAACAGCAAGAATTCACAGGAGGAAATTCAAGTTGGAACTGCTACCATTGTAAGGATTCCAGGATTAAGTGTCATCCTTAATCAAAGTAAGAAGATTGAAACAATGCTCTCAGGTTTCTTTCTACATCCTTGGCTCTGTTGAACACATTGGTGTATAATATAAATCTTCAGGCTTCACTTCCTGTGGAGCTCCTGGGCTCAGTGGTTAGAGCATTTGTCTTGCAAGCTGGGGAGACCTGTGTTCGAATCCAGGCAGGTCAGGGCGAAACCTTGGGCAAGTTTCCTTACTCCACACACCTAATAATAATCCCTCCAAAAAAACCACAATAATAAAATTGGTCATTTCAATCCATGACTGTGGGTGGGACGCTGCTGTGCACAATTGGCTGCCGCGATTCGGCCAGAAATGTACAGTCAATTCACTTTACAGTATATTCTGTGAAACGCTTTGGGACGTCAATAAGATATGAAAAGCCGCTATATCAAATGCAAGGATTATTATTATTATCATTCCTTTCCTCAATCAAGAGTAAAGGTCCAAACTGTTTGTGGGGCACTGCTGTGCGCACCTTGCTGCTGCATTTCGCTCAGTCAATCTACTTTATAATATATTCTGCGAGCTTTGAAATGTCTCGATTATGTGATAAGGCGATTTGAGCATTATTATTATTATTATAAACCAGCACCCAATGTTACTGTGAAGTCCTCAGCCTTCTCAACATAACAAAATGCAATAGTAATGATAATCCTCGCATTTGATACTGCACGTTCACATAAGGACGTCTCAAAGACCTTACCAGATGGTGCTAACCGAGGTTGAGGTGAAGAAATACTATAATTACAGGGAATTATAGAGAAGATTAAATATCCACAACATCGCTTTCCACAGCTGTCCAACAAAAGCTTGATGTTGACACTGGGCAATGACTTCACTCAGCACTGGCACAGTTCAACTCACTGACCACAATTCATTGCAAATGTAGAGAAGCACTGATCATCCAATCTCCTCCTTCACCTCACGCCTCAGACAAATGTTCTCGGTCACAAGTCAAATTTTAAACATTTGCCACATCAATAACTGAATCTCAATAGCCATTCCATGGTAGCTGGGGAGGGGAGGAGGAAACGTTTCTCACACAGAAAGCTATTGGAATGTATTGGCACAAGTGGTAATTGTAACTCAATGGATAAACTGTTTTGTTGGTCAGCCAGGTATCTGGCATATCATCACCATACTTAATATCCAAATCAGGAGGATTTCCACGTAATATCTACAAAATCTTGACATTTTGGCAAACGGAGATGAATGTAAGTTTATTTTTTTACCCAATAAAATCACTTCATGATATTTTTCCACATCCCAGCTCCTTACAACAAGCTTATTATAAAAATAACTTAAGAAAGTAAAATTACTAACAATGGACAAAGGTTTCCCCCATTCTGCTTTAAATCCAACTAAAGTAAGCCCATTTCTTAGTTTAGAGACAGATAAGTTTGGGTAAGGCTTCTAAGAAAGTGATAGCAAAAAAAATTCAGTGGACCAGACCTGTCCTCTTCCTCTTCCTGAGCAATGCTATCATATTTGGAGACACCCATTCAGGTCACATATGTGTCATGACCTAGAGCGTCACTAATGACAGGAACAGTTTGCCAGGAAGGGTTAAGGGAAACGCGCTGGATTAATTTTTAAAAAAGCTTTGATGCTGTGAAAGGAAGTTGATTGGGAGAGCATTCTACAAATTCGGTCCATTCAAGTGGGCCGAATGGACTTCTTTATCCAAACTGATCTTGTGATCCTGTGAATTGTAGGGCGCCTCACCATTGTATGTTCTCCATTCAGAGTAATCATGTAGAAAAACTGTAGATCTTAGCACAGCTCTGAAAGACCTCCTCATCTCCAAGATCCTCGCACCAAAAGACAGGCACAAACGGAATTAATTCACAAAAACAACCTGCTTGTCAAACCAAAATATCTGTTTTTTCACCAGTATCGCATCCATCTTCACAGAACTGAGTCCAGACTCATCAAACACATGTTAAATTGGAGGACTGTATCCATGATAACAGGCATTGGTAAGACTAAGTGAAGCACCTTGGGATGCCCTCCCAACATGATAGGCACTATACAAATGTAATTTTGTTGTTATTTTGTTGTTGAAGATTCATAAGAGCTCATTCTAAACTGCTAACAGATATAGATCTTGAAATCAGGGCAACACTGACCAAAACTACTGTCTGTACCCTGAAGAAACTTACAGACAGAGTCATGGAAATTAGTCAAATAAGAAGCATGAGAGATGCAATCAAATTTAAACAGTCAACTTAAACCAAACATTTAAAAACTGGTCAGATTTTCATAACTTCACAGAATTATGTTTGCACAATCAGATTACCGAATACAATAATGCTGTTGTATTTTGGTGCATGGGCACTATTTTTAAATCTGCTTTTTGCAGTGATGCGTGACTTTCGGCATGACAAAAATTTAACACAACATTTAGAAAGGTTAAAGTTGACGAGAAATGAACAGCTGATCTTCACTCGTCTGGATTGCAAAACTTCCTTCACATCTTTGTCCCCTGTTTCTGTCATACTCACACAGACACACAGAGTGCAACATAAAATTGTAGATTAATGACCTCGGTCGTTTTGCATTCACCTTCCTGGGCTCAGGTTTCACTGAGCGAAAGTGTGAAAAATTAAAACCCTGGAAGGAATTTTGAAAATGCTGTTGAGATCAAACAAAGCATTTTTCTCACCTTTCACCATCCACCCTCTCCAGCAAACTGCTTGCCTGAGATCCTCCTCCTTTCATCTATCATCACTTTCCACTCCGATGTCCCAGCCTCCACCCAACACATACACAAACAATGCAATATGAATTTACATTGAAATAGCTCCCTTCACATGGGAGGACGTCACAAGGCACTCTGCAATGTAAGATTTCCACTTGAGCTGGGGTTGGTCAGGGCGTGTGGGGGGGAAAAATTGGCCGAAAATGCAGTCTAAGAGGAAGGTCTTGAGGCAGACTTTGAAGGAGGCAATGGAATAGGTAAGGCAAAGGGATTTCAGGATGGAGTTCCAGAGAGTGGGTGCAGATATATTGAAAGCCCGACCACTGATGGTGGAGTGGGAAACATGAAGCACGCCGATGCTTGCTGAGCATAGGTAGCAACTGGGTTTGTTAGAATTTTTAAGAGGTTGCAAGAGGTAGGGATAGGAACCATGGACAGATGGGAACCAGTGAAGTCAGGGAAGGACGCAGCTGACAGGCTTGGACTGGAAAAGGGCAGGAGCCACAATGTTCTGGATCGTCTGCAACTTGTGAAGGGAAGATGCTGTGGTCCAGCAAGGGTTCAGTTGGCATAATCTATCTTAAACGTGATAATGTTGAACGAGGGAAGTGAGCAGTGGTGTGCCACAGGGATCGGTTTTGGGACCATTGCTCTTTGTAATCTACATCAATGATCTGGACTTGGGTGTAGGGAGTACAGTTTCCAAGTTTGCAGATGACACTAAGTTAGGGAGAATAGTAAATAGTGAGGAGGATAGTAGCCATCTGCAAGAGGATATAGACAAATTGGTAAAGTGGGCAGACACATGGCAGATGAAGTTTAATGCAGAGAAGTGTGAGGTGATGCATTTTGGGAGAAGAAATGAAGGGAGGCAATATAGGCTAGATAGTACAATTTTAAATGGTGTGAAGGAACAGAGAGACCTGGGGATTTGTGTTAGTGACTCGTTGAAGGTGGCAGGACAGGTAGACAAGGCTGTTAAGAAGGCATATGGGATACTAGGCTTTATAAATAGGGGTATAGAGTACAAAAGTCAGGAAGTGCTGACTAACCTCTATAAAACTTTGGTGAGGCCTCAGCTGGAATACTGTGTTCAATTCTGGTCACCACACTACAGAAAGGATGTGAAGACATTGGAAAGGGTACAAAGAAGATTTACTCGGATGGTGCCAGGATTGAGGGACTTCAGCTATGAGGAGAGGCTAGATAAGCTAGGGTTATTCTCTCTGGAGCAGAGAAGATTGAGGCGAGACCTAATAGAGGTTTATAAGATCATGAGGGGTTTCGACAGGGCAAATAGAGAAAAACTATTTCCACTCGTGGGCGAATCTGTGACTCGTGGTCACAGATTTAAAATAGTTTCAAGGCGAAGTAGAGGGGAGCTGAGGAGAATTTTTTTCACTCAGCGAGTTGTTCGAATCTGGAATGCATTGCCTGAAAAGGTGGTGAAGGCTGATTCGATAACAACTTTTAAAAGGGAATTAGATCTTTATTTAGGGAGAACAGGTCTATTAGGCTATGGGGAGCGGGCAGGGCAGTGGGATTGAATCGTTCTTTTCAAAGAGCCGTCACAGACTAGATGGGCCGAATGGCCTTTTGTGCCGTAAAATTCTATGAATCTATGAATCTCTGCATACATGAGGGCAGAAATGGCCCCATGATGCATGGGGAAGGAAGGTGCAAGAAGAAGGCCTAGAGGAAGAGTGTTCTAGAGTTTCGGAGCATAGTGGCTGAAAGCACAGCCACCAATGGTAGAAGAGAGAGAGATGGACAGAAGGCCGGTGACAATCAAGCAGAGGCAGCATGTAGTGGATTGGGGTTGTAAGCATATTGGAGAGGTAGGGAGATGCCAGGGCATGAAGGGATTTGAAAACGAGTGTGAGACTTTTGAAATCGAACAATTCGGAGATAGGGACCCAATGGAGCCTGGTGAGAACTGGAGTGATGGGGGTATGGAGTTTAGTGTGGGTTAGTATGCGGGCGGCGGAGTTTTGGATTAACTGGATTTTGTGGATAGTGGAACTAGGGAGACCGGTAAAGAAGACATTTGAAAAGTCCACTCATGAAGTGACAAACATATGGATAAGTTTTTCGGCTGGGTCTGGAGCAAGGTACGGTCGGGTTTCAACATGTGACAGACACCCGGCTGACCAAAAAAATCAAATAGAACTTCATAAAAACCACAAGCCATCACAAGGCAGCACAGCTCTGGCATCAGAGCTGCAGTCCTTAAGGTGAGACATGAAACTGAGGTCACCGCTGCTTGTTTGGATGCACATTAAAGATCCCATAGCACTACCTGAAAAGAGAACCAGGTTTTCCTGGGATCCTGGCCAACAAATGCCCTAACAAAATTGGTCATTCACTTTGTATTTATTTGCAGCATCTTGCAATGTAAATTGCTTCTTTTGTCAATAAAACTCCAGCAGTACTCCATCGTACACTCTGGGGTCCTCAAGCTTTTGCTATTGCCAATTTGTGCCTAGTATTCTCCAGTGTTTGGGAGGCCTTGCTACTGTGAACCCCTCTGCCGGTAATCCCAATTCCTAGCTCATTCCAGTTTATAGATCCAGAAGACAATAACTACTTAATGAACAAACAGAAAGTCCAGCAATGCTAATTACCTCCCAGTTTGTTCCACTTTATTCTCGTAGCCAAGGGCAGGAAGTTACTCATCAGTTAGTTTTAATTATGACTCTAACTTATTGACGTCACAAGTCAGCAATTTAAAGCACTTAAACACACTCAGGTTTGACGTCCAGCTACATTTACATGAGAAGAAATGTATTTATTTTCTCATTCCAGTACCCAAGTGGCCAGAGGTTCCTTCCTGAGACATTTCATCTGAAAATGAGGAACTCTGCATATTAGCGACAACAACATTACATGGTAAAGAGACTTATCTCCTCAACAAGACCTTGCTGAAGAACAATCTCAATCAATGCTGATTTAGTTAGCATACTAAAGGATATGGGGAAATAATAATAATGATCCTTGCATTTGATATAACACTTTTCACATTTTCTAGACATGTCAAAGCACTTCACAGAATACACTGTAAAGTAAATTGAATATATATCTGTGGGTGAATCATGGCAGCCAGTTGCGCACAGCTGTGTCCCACAAAGGATTCCTACCGATTGCTGCGTAAACAGAGGCGTGTCGATTTGAAATGACATCTCAATGCCCAACATTTCGCTCTGCCGGGAATATAATCCAACATATAACCTCGCAAAGCAAGTGCTCTAATCACTGAGCTACAGGACTCTACATCCCAACAACATGGCTGGCATTCCACATCCCAACAACTCTTCAAGCGAAACAATTCTTCCGAACTCTCCCAAATAGTTGAATAAAGATTCCAGTTGCCAGATCCTATCGGGAGACAACACCGCATGCAGAGACATAATAGGCCCTATAGCCTCCTTTGTTGTAACATTTATTCATTTGTATGATTCAACCCCGGGTCCTCATGGCACTGTCAGACTTTATTTCACCACAAAAGTGCGAGAGTCACAGATACAACACAAATTTACCTGAACTGTGTTTAAGAAGGGAAAGAGAGGTCTTAAGATGGACCTCAAATAACCCAGCCAGTGGGACTCTAAAATAGAATACCAGAGAGCGGGGGTATAGGCTGAAAGCCAATTTGCCGATCTCTCTGTTCCAATACAAACAGGTTCCCAAGTATGGCATCTGCTATAGTGGAAAGTTTCCCAGGGCTTGGGGAATTGAGACCTTGGAGTGAGTGGTTCCAGGAACCAAGCTGGGCCAAATCCATCCCACAAGAGTGACTGTACCTCTTCAAAATTGTTCTTTCCAGGAATTAACTGAAATATCCATGTGTGCCATTTAAGCATATTATCTGCCTGTAAAAAATCATTGGAACGTTTGAAAAATAACGTTTAATACTTTAATTAATTCAGCATTTTCACATCCGACTTCAGACCAACAATTTTTAGTCAGTCCATTCACAGTCTTTACCTTCATCTTAACTCAAAACAGACACAAGCATCAAATATCAATGCTCGAGTACCTATGAATGGTACAGAGTGCAATTTATTCTGTCCCCTTATGACACAGTGCTTCCTCATGCCTCATTCCTAATTCATGTATTTGTTGGGAGAAACCTTGACACCAACCAATGTCAAGTAATTGAGCAATGGAACTAGACCTTCAGCAGTAAATATCTCCATTTATTCACCTGTGTGGGGAAAAAGTTCCGTTCATGCCATTGGAAAGATGAGATTTGAGCATGTGGTCCTACACTATGATTGTAAACAAGACTGAGATTACATTATGACATCCTTCTCTCCCTTTCCCTCCCCCTTGTCTGAGGAGTATGCCTGGAGCAGGGATACAACTCCCAGATACAGACTGGCCTCTACTATCACCCAAATGGTTCTTTGCACCATTGAGTAGCACCAGCTTGAGTATAGTCAGTGAGCCTCGAGCACTGCCACCACCACAGCTGCCCCCTGTCTGGCCTGTACAATCTTTTTTTCCTTATTTAATCTCTTTCCAAGTCACACAGCCAAAACTTAGATTCCACATACTTGGAACTATTTCACTGGCAGTACCTGTCACGAAAACTGAATCGCCCATTTGCTCTGAATTGCCCAATGTAAATGCATTCATATTTCCGTAGATTTGGACACCACCAAGATTTGCTTTGTTTCGAAAAACAGGGAAAATTTCACCCAAAAAGCCAGATCACAAACCTTGAACTCCTCAACGATAATGCTCAGGGCAATCTGGCCGTCTTTTCTCAGATCCTCTAGTTCCTGTTTGTGTTTGTCCTGCAAGCAGACACAAGCATATATTACAATATTATGAGGCCAATAATAATAATACTGTAATCATTGTATTTGATAGTTTTCACGAAATCAAAATATCTCAAAATGCTTCATTGGTAACTACTGTCTAAAATAGTGAGTATTTTTCATAAGCAAATGCAGCAGCCAATTTGAAGGAGGTGAGGGATGGAGCTAGGTAAGGGGAGAGACTGCAAGATAGGAGTTCCAGAGGGTGGGGGCAGAATGGCTGAAGACCCGCCCGTCAATGAGGCAGGGGATGTGAAGCAGGATGGAGCCCACTGAGCAGAAGGACCGAGCAGGATGGTAGGGGGTTAGGAGGTCACAGATGTAGCGGGAGAGAACCCATGGGGGGCTATGTAGGTGAGGACCACCATTCTGAACTATATCCTCTGTGTGATGGGAATCCAGTGAAGTCAGGCAAGGGTGGGGCGGTCATATAGTCACAGAGCCTAGTGTGGTAGAGGCTGCAGAGTTCTGGATGAGAACACTAAAAGGTCAATAATAGACAAATTGTTCCAGGAAGGACAGTTCTAAAGTGAGGGAACATTTTCATTTTTTTTCAAAAAGATTTATTTTCAAAAAGTAGAGTCTCGCTCTGAAACCACTTCATGTTGCTCTTTTCAACAAGGATCTCAAGCCTGTTTCAAAATCCAAGGCCAAATTTGAGTAATTGAAGAGATGGTCATGTTTGATGTCCGTAGTAAGAATTGGACCAATGAGAATAAAACCAATATGCAGTCTGGCATTTGTCTGCCATATTAAATTAGGTGCATCTGCTTCAGTCAAGGCTCATGGTCATTTGAGGCCTGCATCTGGCCAGGCCCAGAACTGCACAACACTTTCACGCCTTCAAAATCCAATATGAACCATAGGCCAACTGGAAAACCTTCATCTGTCCACCCACACACTGCAACAAAGAAATCTAGTTGTATTTAACAGCCTTTTCTCAATACCAAGATTATTCCTCTTCAGATAGCTACCCGATTCTCTCTCAAAAGCTAATATGGATTCTGTCTCGACCTCCACACCCAAGTGGTGTTCCAAAACCCAACAAATGTGCAAAAAAATTCTTTCTAATCTTTCTGTTTGCTTCCTTGCAAACTATCCTAAATTGGTATCCATCTAGCACTAAATTAACCGTGGTCACCAAGGAATCTGTACGCAGAAAGGCCTGCTTTATAGACAAAGAGTGAAAAGCAGGATTCAGGAACCTTTTTCTTTGGAACTGTTGATATTTCAAATCCTAGCCGAATGGAGATGAACAGAAGCACACAGCTGGCCAGAACAAACTCCCTGCCCCCACCCGTCTGCCAATCATCCTCAAGAATTATTATTCCAAATGATGTAAAACCTGAAGCATATCAAATGCCCCTCAAATCATGTCAATAAGCTCAATCTACAGACAGACATGTCTGAGAATTCCATGGTCTGGGCACAAACCAAAAAAAAATCTTCCAACGGGTGAAGAAAATTCAGTTTCGGCAAGTGATCAGACTTCCACTGAAGGATGAACAAGTCGATAGTCTGGAAATGTACTGAGAGCAAATACAACTTCTACAGAATGCAACGGGCTGCCAAGAACTCATTTTCATGTTTCTGAGTCATGCCTTTGTAATGCCTGTTCAGATTTACACTAGATTGCACCAATATCTAGTCTAGTTCAAAGTGTAAATTTGGCATCAGGAATGGCTTTTCCTCTTCCCTGCCCCTCTCTTTCCCCAGATTTTCGAAAAGTACAACACTGAGGAAAGGTGTACAAGCAAAATTTGGCACAGCACCAAGTTTTGAAGCTTCAATGTACATCACGTTACAAGTGCCCACACACTCCACACTCAAAAAGTGTGTCTCAGGCAATGCTAAAATCACGTTTGGGTTGGAGTTGTGTTTCACTGGGCTTTGTGGCACTGATTGGCTGGTACCTTAACTTCCTTTTAAAAACCAGGGCGCTTATGGATGAAGGACTGAAGGATATCCTACAACCATTGGTTTTTTTTTACAGATATATTTTAGGTAGGAGAAAAATAATTTCTGCAAGTACAGAAATATTTTCTGCATAAATCAATCTTCTTGCTTTTGTCTGCTAGGTAGCACTCTTGCTTCTAAATCAGATGTTCACACCAGTTCTTCAACTCACTAGGTCGACTGTCACTTCAATGTGGAGATCAGGGAGTGCTTCCTTCAGATGCGACATTAAATTGAAGTGTGTATCTTCTGACGGTTGAAGGTAATATGAGGAAGATGTGAAGATGAGGAAGTTCACATGTCCTAGCCAATAGTTCTCCCTCATCCAAATTCAATAAATATGGATTGTTGGGCAAGTTTCCTTACTCCTCTGTTCTCTTACCTAGTAGTAAGTAGGAACCCGCTTGTTCGTCAATTGTTTGCTTTTCTAGGGATAATAATTCCTTGAAAAACAATTTTTTTTTGTCACTCAATCTACTGTTTGTGGGATACTGCTGTGCACGATTGGCTGCCGTGTTTCTCCACAAAATAGTCAATTCACATTACATTATATTATGTGAAACACTTTCAGATGTCTAGAAGTCATGATAAGGTGCTATATCAAAAGTAAGGATTATTATTTATTGTTATTGTCATTACACTAGAAAGAAGCTCATTGCACAGAATGCGATAAACCGCTGCATCAAAGTCAGATATCGTGTTCACCTCAAGAGCTTAATTACATTTTCTAACATGAAAAACATAAATTGACTAAGGGGATGGAAGAGGAATGAGACTGAATGAATAACTCTTGCAACAAGACAGCAGAAATGGTTGGTCAATAGATCTTCTTCTGAACTATAAAATTCTGTTCCCAAATTCAACACCCAGGATTAAAGAAATAATAGTTCTTATTAGTTCTTAAAAGAAAGAGAAAACTGGCTGCTGAAGAACACTACATTTGTCAATTTCTGGAGGGTCTGTTATATTTCATGAAGAGTGTAAATTTAGACCCAGGTGGAATTTCTCCCCAAAGATAGGCAACTCTGAGACATTGGCCAAAAGACAAAAATTAACTCATAAATTTAAGTCTGCAATACCTTTGCTGAAAGGTATTTCATAAGCTTATTAAAGCTGTAATATTTCAACACCAAACTCTTCACTGCAACAATACAATATGTTAATCTGTTCCAAGAATGATTTGAATTAAGGCAGTGTCTCGAGGGGGTGGTCACATCTCCAACGTCTGTGCTGTGAGCATTCAAAACCCCCAAATAAAATCTTTGGAGAGGAAATAGTGACTCCAAGCAAAAGGAGTGAAAGATTTCAACAGAGATTCTGTTGTTAAAATACTTTACTTAGTGAACTGAATGCTGACAGATAACTAACCAGAAAGAGCAACCAAGAATCGAATTAACCTGCGTATTTTAACCGAGGAGATGAAAGATATCAGCCATACTTGAACTGTGGAATTTTGCATAACCTTATGGCTGTGCAACAATATTTTAATTGCTAAGAAGTCTTCAAATCGAAGATATGAAAAATTTCCAGACTAAACAGCACTGCAAAAAACCCACACGGCACATTAATCTCTTGCCTTGCTCTCCCTCACATTTAGTACATGATCAGGTCGTACATTACCTGCAACTGACTGTAGTACTCTCTCTGAGATATTTCCTGTGCACCTTTTTCCTGTAGAAACCCTTCTTGCAGTTTTGAGTGTTTTTCCGGGAGTTCTGCAAGGTCCTACAGAACAAATCATAAGACATTTAAAAATAAATCTCAAGACACAGTCAGTCGTGGAGGATGTAACTCAGTCAGAGGAGACCCACAATGGCTCAGTCCTGGTAAACTCAGATACACTGCACCCCTACGCAGCAGCTTTTCACTATTCTGTTTAAAATACATAAAAGCTTCACAATGAACTGCTGGCTCCTCTACTGACGGCGCAGGCAAATGCCATAAACAATTTGTGCAACTATTGTCCTACAAACATTGTCCATGAGGTAAATACCCACTGAATCTGGAAGATTGTTGGGTGGGAAACCAGAGGCATCTCCATTCTCTTTTCAAATATGAACAGGGAGGTGAGACCTTGGTTTCATAACTCTTCAGAAATTACAGCACCTACGCCAAACCAGGGCTCTCCGCAACTGAGCCAAGCAAATACTGTGATGCACCAAATAGACTGGTAGAATATACTTTATTCTATATAAATAATATTCTTTAAATTATGTAATGCTGTAATAGATGTGATAAGGTGCTATATCAAATGCAAGGATCATTATTATACTTTTAAAATCATGTACTTCATAGTGTTAGTAAAGTTGGTGTTCTGAGCTATAGAATATAGGTGAGCACCAGCCCCTCTCCCTACCCTCCAATAGAGAGACCTGGGTTTAATTCCCGTTTCCTTACTCCACACGCCTAACAATAATCCATATTAAAAAAAATTGGTCATGTCATTTCAATCCACCACTGTTATGGGACACTGCTGTGTGCAATCGGGTGCCGCGTTTCGTCCACAAATATACAATCAATTCACTTTACAGTATATTCTGTGAGACGTCTAGAAGATGTGAGAAGCGCTATATCAAATGCAAGGACGATTATTATTAATACAGAACAGTTGCTATTCTGTTCTGCCATGCACTGCACTATGTTTAATTGAGACATTGGGGGGGGGTTAAATGTAATATCTATATCGCAGCCGAATTCTTTTGAAAACCTAGAGCTTATGGCCAGATTGGTTCTTGAATCATTTTCATATTGTGCAACCTGGCAGGATTTAAGCAAATGCTTGCGAATATTTCAAAGAATTTTGGAAACAATGGAGCCTATGGCAATCACCAAAAAGTATCAACAAGCCTTTTTAATTTCAAGCTTCTCCTCCTCTGCAGCAGAAAGTGTTGTCTCCACATTTTCCAGTGCGTCTGTGAGCTTCGCCTCCATCACTTTTACGCTGGCTGTCTCGTCGTCATTGGCAGAGTTACCAGCCGGCTGACATGGCCCTTCCTCTTCAAGTGAGCTTGTTGGTGCCCCCGCAGTGTCCAGTAAAGATCGGGGTTTCAGCTGGTTCTGCAAATACAGTCATTTGAAACGCCACTTTACGCTGTTGTACTGCTGTAAAAATTTAAACTTTAAATAAAAGCACTATTGTCTTGTACAAAACTAACAGTGAAACACCAACTACCCCAATGCCACTTTCATCTTTCACAAAAGGCATGTTTTCAAATAATTCATGCTTAACCAAATATTTTTGGATTAATCATCACTGACATAGAGGTACAAAAAATACTCAATTACAATATCTAAATTTTAATATCTAAATTTGTTAATCATTTTGTGAGCTTTATAATTTATAATTCTTTATAATTCTTTATAATTCTGACACCATTCTGAAAAATATTAATGATTATGATCAAAGGAGGGTAAAATTGCTGGCTACTTTTATTGGGCAAAACAACTGAAAATAGAAACAGTAGTTGTCACATTGCACAAATAAAGTGCAAGACTCACTCCCTGTTGTGAGCAAAACATCCCAATGATTCAGCTGCTCCTATTAATGAAACACGCCACAGATTATTAGGAGTTGAATTAGCGCTGGAATAAATGCTCCCTTGAAACCAACATTACCATTAAACTGGATGCCCATTAACTCACATATCCACAGAATCAAGCCTTTGCACTATGGTTATGCGAACCACAATTTGACTGTAGCATCTTTATGCTATAAACATTGCGAGCCAGCCTCTGATATCACAACTATCATTAAAAACCACAGTCCTTTAGTTAGTTTTGCAATGGTAAGAGCACTCACCTAGAAAGGGATTAACGAAGCTTCAGGGAACATGTTTTCATACAATTAATGTCATATTTGTCTGAACCCTATAGGTTATTACTCCAATCATATTGCACATTGTCCAAAAATGGCTCTATAAGCTAGTTGCATTGCATATCTTTTTCACGGTCAATTCCTTCAAAAGCATCTCTATTAATGATAAAACTAGGAGCAGATTTTGTCTATTCACCATGACATGTTGCAAATCATAGTAATTCACGGGTATATCATTCTCAAACTCATTTAAAAAACTCATCTAAGTTCTTTTACTTTTCTTTTTACACACAATATTCCAGTTTTTGATTGATCCTCTTGGGTGAAAGGGGGACAAGTGAGCAGGGCACAGAGTCCTCCAGGACACTGCTGATGGCAGAACAGCCAGCAGGACCTGGAGGACGCACTCATCACTGGAAAAGGGATTCTTCCCACTCAGAGGACAGTGGGTTCCCACTAAACCCTCAAATTCAGCTGTTCTGAGTGGGAGAAATCTCTGCGGTTAGGAGTTGAACAGTTAAATCTGCAAGCCAAAGAACTAATGGATTGGGTGGTCCTCGCCAGACAAACCTCGGGAAACTTGTCAGACAGTGTTTTAGCTGGTGAAACACCACCAGGTAGCCTAACACACTCTGGTTCTCCAATCAAATCTGTTCCCAAATCTCTGCAGAAGTTGATCAATGGGGTGTATTCTTCCATGAAGAGAGTGCAAATTCCATACTAGACATGTAGGTGACTTCATTCCATTCTGTGGTTTGGGTGCTTTAAGCGTAGTGATGGGTTTACGTATATTTCAAGACACCCGGTTGACCAAACCAAATTTTGCTTTTAACTTCAGAAGGTCACTTCAATGCCAACTGTGGATCAGTCATAAGTAGATACAAGAGAGCATCGATAAACATTCTGAATAAAGATGATCAAGTGATGCTACTGAATGATCTACTTCACAAAAATGGTGACAAATATGTGAAACTTTGCAAGTAAATAATGCTCCTGCAGACACGAGGATTTGCATCACCCTGACTGATGGGGATTCTGCTCCACAAGGAGTCAGCTCATGTGCTGTACCTGTGCTGTCAATGTCGTTTGTTCTTCAACGGTATTTCCTGCTGACCCAGGTATTGGGATAGAGTCTGGCTCATCTCTTGGGCAAAGGGCAGACTCTGAATGATAGCTCCTGCCTGACTGTGTCGTCTGGTCCACGAGGATATCATAAGGAGCACTTTGGGTCAGCTGCATCCCAGGTACTATTTCAAATAAAAAACACACACTAGATAAGATATTGGTAAACCAATCACAAAATAAGACATCGGTGAAATATACATAAGGTAAGGCATTGGTAAACATCCACAAGGTAAGACATTGGAAGAGTTGCAGAATGTTTATTTTGAAGTTGCAGGTTTAATGGAAGTATAACTTTCCATCCTGCAAGCACTGTCTGGGGAATGGCTGAAAGAGCAGTCACATCCCAGCACTGCGGATTAGCTGAACAAACAGTCACTCCACATGGAGCCTCAGTTTAACATCTCATTGTGCACCTATACACAATACAAACACAGCAGTGGGTTCCCAATGTTTCTGAGTGTTTGCTGGCCATTGAACTGTGTGCAACATTACAATAAAGGACATTCCAATCCCGTCCCCAAACTCACTTAATATCAGGATTCACCTAATTGCATTTGGGATCAGAAATCAAAATAGATAGCTGACATTTACACACATCACCCCATTCCACCCACTTCATAGCCTAAAGTTGATCAGAATAATTGTCATGTCCCAGCTGAAATCAGCTGACTTTAGCACGGATGAAAGATTGAAACTGTCAATATCTTGAAAATTGAAAATATCTCAGTAAGGCATGGAAGGAGTAAAATAACAACTCTTTAGGGTTATTTATATAAAATATATATTAACTTGTATATCTGAGGGGGGTAGTGCTTCAGAGCATTGAGAAAATCTCAGGAGAATGAAAAAAAATTGCATACATAGAATTTATTTTTCAAAAAAATGCAATTGAAAAAGAGAATAAAGTTCCTCCTAGTATGCTGGCCAAGAATCCTCCAGATTAATTGCTCATGCACCTCATAATTGTTTATGGATCCAACTCCATGCTGCTGCAAAATGCTGTTCTTTGCCTGAAATAATAGCCACAACAGAGACACACCAAACTTACAAAAATCTGAACTCAAAATTGCTTCTCAAAAAATATTCATCCGACCCTCCGTGCCCCAGATCATTCATTCTGACTGCGCTGTGCATAGTGTAACTCAACTGGGAGTGCATTGTACTGACACTGGGAAATTGTCCATTTCTTTACACTGACTTGTTGAGAATAAAACTAAATCGTGCTTTTGATTCAAAAATAGGTTTTGAAAAGGGAAGATTTGGAAGCTGTTTTGAAAGGGCTGCCAGTATTTTCTATAAAGTTCTATCCAAAGTTGCTGCAGCCCGAACATGCAACAAACATGCAAGTGAGAGCCCACTGTGCTACATGCTCCACCACTGATGATGGCCTTGATGAGCAGGATAGGCCTACTGAGGATACTGAGTTGGTGTCACGCACCTGTCGGTGACTGCCTTTTTTTTTTCCAGGCTGTTGTTCACAAAGTCCTATTACCCTGTTTTTCTTCTTACAATGGATTTTTACACTGGTCCAGATGAGTCGAGTGTAACAATGTCCACGTCACTACATCCACACTACCTCACACTGAAATGGCAATGGATCATTATCTGCCTTGAAAATGGCGGCGCTCACACCGAACCTCAGAATGTCTAAATACAGTTAAACACTTATGATGAATACAATCAAGTATTTCTAAATACAATTACCACATGTTTTAGCTGTGGGTCAGTGTACTGTAGAAAAACCATGGGAGTAACAGACAAGATTTTGTGAACACCCTGCAGGAAAGAAAACTGGCCAGTCTTCCTGAATCCTTGCCCCACCCTACACCATTCCTAACGTTGAATACACTGAGGTTTGGTTAGAACAAAGATCTTTTAGCCCCTTGTATTTCACTGTATCCCATGACAGCAGCAAGCTGTTTTTTTTTAATGTGTTCAGCGTCCTGACCTCAACCTTTCTTCCTGGTAACCTGTTCCAGACGTGTATTACACTTCGGATCAAGATACACTTCCCGATGTCAGTCCTCATATGCCCTTTTCAATTCTAAACTTGTGTTATCTTGCTGTACTGTCTTGGTGTGTCCAAGGATATTATTATGGGTTTACTTATCAAATATAATTTTAAATGTTATCTAACTCTATAAGGTATCCTTTGAGATGTTTCCTTTCAAGAATAAATAGATCCACTTTGTCTAATTGATGTTCATAGCAAAAATAATTCGTATAAATAACCAGAATCTTGCTTGGAATAAACTTTGGTGCAAAAATTATGAAATCCCTCAAGAATCAGGCACGGAATTGATTCAGCAGAACAGAAAGAATGATAATGTTAATGCAAACCTCCCATTAAAAACGTCTTTCCATCCTGGCCTGACCAAAATATAGCTGAGGTCCCTATTATTTTTAACAGTGTACATTACTTTTGGATAAAAAAAGGTAACTAACCCCAAACACTCCAAATGCTCATTAAATTTTGTTTTCTTGCACAACAACCCGAGCCCCTACCTACACAGGTGCTTGCTCCAAAAGCCAAGTTTTGAATACCCCCATTCACATCCCCTATGAACACTAACTCCCAAGTGCCAAAGACCTACATGTTCTATAAAGAGACCACATGCAACCCCAGGGCATTTTTCATTTGAACTCAATATTGCTGATACTTGATCAAAATATCCTGTTCGGTGTTTGCATAAGGTTCACATTTGGCATATATCATTACTTAAAAAGAAATCAAATGCCAAGATCGCATGATACCTGTACTTTTAAATGACATGAAGTCAGCAGAAACGCACTTGAATGAAAATAAGCATGCCTTCCGTAATATCTGAAGTTATTCCAATACCAACTCTTTCAACCCACAGGATCAGCAATACTCAGTGCAATGCTCTTCATTAGTTTTACACTGTACTACGTACCCCGCACAGTGCCTCTCAAAGTACAGAGTTGGATAGATTTCTCTTTCCATTTGAAGAGGAATTTGCTACAACTGAATGCATTCAAACACTTCTGCAATTCAAACAATAGCTTAATGTATCATCACTTATGGTCAAAACTCAAAAAGCCTCACTTTGAATTGGCTTATAGACTTACCGCAGGGGAAAAGGTGCCAATAGTGGAGAACAAGGATCTGTTTGGGCGTCTCTTACCTTCTTGGGAACATGGTTGTGTCACGTGACCAGATCTGTTTTGTGTGCTGGATGTCGCACGGTGCTAAATTCTATCAGAATCAAAGTATTGGAATTTAGCACCAGAAAAGTAATGCTAGTCACTGTCAGAGATATCGTCCTTCAGGATCTTTAACCGAGGTCTTGTCTGACTGTCGCTGTGGACATAAAGGTCCCATGGCACTGTACAAAAGGAAAATGGAGTTTCTCCTGGTATCATGGTCAGTAATCCTCCAGAGAAAATTGGTCATTCTCTTCAAATGTGGTTCAAAGGACATTAAAATGGACAAATTGGCTGGAGTGTTTCCCAGCAAATAGGGGTCACTACCATTTAGAGTAAATCGTGTCATGCACTCTGAGTTTCTATGCCACCCAAAGGCATGATATCAAATGGACAAATTATTATAATCAAAAGCTTAGCAAAATTGTAACTGGGTTTTATTAAATAACACAAAACAAAGGCAGTCACTGTTGATCTCACTGCCGAGTACGATATCTTCAAAACTTTTCAATGGAGGAAGCCATACAATTTAGGAGTGAATAACAACTTGCACTTGGTCACTCAGGATAGCACCTTTCAGTGCTCGACACTGCCCCACTCCGATTTCCAGGAGGAGTGTGAGTAACCATAAGCATAGGCGAAGAGGAAGGTTTTAGGGGGGATTTGAAAGAGGTGAGAGAGGGGCCAAGGTGGAGAGAGGTACTGAGTGAGTGTTCCAGAGAATCAGGCTGTAGTGACTGAATGCGCAACCTCCAATGATGGTGCGGAGGGCGCAAGGGACAAGCAGGTGGTCAGTACCAGTGGAGCGGAGGCACCAAGTGGTGGATTGGGGAGCAACCCTTGATTTGACATAGTGCCATTTACGTCAGGAGGATATCTCAAAGCGCTTCACAGGATTTTACTGTAAAGTGTAATGACTGTCTTTGTTGCAGCTAAATTGTGTATCAGTGTCACACAAGCAGGTGAATAATAATAATCCTTACATTTGATATGGAGCTTTTCAAGTCATCTCGACCTCTCAAAGCGCTTCACAGAATATACTGTAAAGTGACTTGGCTGTGCAAATAGGAACCCGGTTGTTTGTCGAATGGTGAATCTGTTTGTGATCCACTACTGTATGCAATTGGCTGCTGTGTTTTCCCCACAAAATACAGTCAATCCACTTTATAATATCTTATGAAATGCTTTGAGACATCTCAACAATGTAATAAGATGCTGTGTCAAATGCAAGGATTGTTATCATTAATATGGAAGCATAAATAAATCAGTTTTCAACTGTTAATGTCTCCTTTTAAAAAGTTTCAAGGATCAACAGGTACCGTGAGATGACACATTGATCATATACAATTGCAGTTTGACTACTGTAATCCCAAAATAGGAATTATTTGTTAATTAATGTGTCAATGAAGAGCGCTTTATTTAATTCTTCAATTTCATTCAATTCGGGGACGTTTGTCCACCAGTATCCACTCCTGGACAAGTGTTGTTGGATTTGGGGGAAGCAACCAAATGAAGATGAAGAAGTGAAACGCACGCCAGGAGACGGTGGAAAAAGAATATAGTGTTGTAGATTGGGAACAAGACACTGAGCCTTTAAGAGGCATGCCACCAATTCTCAGTTCATTGATTGTAGGAACCCCGTGAGTTGGATTGAATTCAGAATGAAACCTCCATTTGCTGCCATATACCCATGAGTTTTCAAACTGTAACACTTCAGCAGCCAGCCACACCTGAGGGGCTGCACTCACACACTGGCACCGTATCTGATACCCATGGACAAAGTCCAGGGTAAACTGCCAATGGATTTGCAACCTAAATCCTGGGTCAATTTCTCTCCCTGATATTCATCACTTCCTCCTCTGAGAATGCCAATGGGGATATCTTTTTTTTTAAGTCAGCACTTATTGATTTGTTCATGTATAAACTGGGAATTGCAAGGAGCAACTGAACCAACTGCAGAAGGTTTTAATAAAAAAGTTGGAGTGTTTCTAGGAACTGCTCACTGAAAAGAACTGCTCTGTTCCACTCACAGACCCGAACGGCAATTCTACCGCCAAGCCAGACTGAAATATAAAATTTGTGCAACTCAGACCTTCACCGCAAACTTCAACTAAAGTTTCAACTAATCAACACCAAATTACATTTGTATACAGTACTTCACGTCATGAAGACGTCCCAATTAAACTACTGATCACCCCTAATGGTCTTGATAAATGAAACCAACATAGAAGCAATATCAACACAAAGCGAATAAACAGAATCCTCCTACCCCCACTCCCATTGGAGTTTAACAAATAGTATAAATTAAAAAATCCGTATTGTACTTATCAGTGATTATCAAATGCATCAGAGGTGGCAAACTAGCCCTCTCCATCCCAGACATCATTCTTCATGCCAACATCTGTGAAGCTAAGGTTGTGCAAGCAATTTGCAGCTCCTGATTGGATTACTCTAACGCACTCCTCGGTCTTCCCAGCTCTACTGTTCAAAAGATCCAGCTCATTCAGTACTCTGGCGCCCGCATATTGACCTGGACCAAAGGTCCATACCCACATCTCACTGGTTCTAGCCAGGCTCCACTTGTTCTCCATCACCGATCGGATCAACTTCAAGATCCTCACACTCATGTTCAAATCCATTCACTCCCTGGCACCTCCCTACCTCTTCGACCTCCTCACTCCCCAACCAACCACCACCTGCTCAACTGGCACCTGCTTGTTCCTCGCACCCTCCGCCCCACCATCAGAGGTCGCACTTTCAGCTACTGCAAGACTCCGGAACACTCTACCTCAATCCCTCCCCCTTGCCCCCCTTCTTCCCTTTTTTAAATCCCACCTGAAAACTTTGCTCTTCGACCGTGCTCACAGCCACCTCCCCCCCCAACTTGGAGTCAGACTCTGCCACTGTTAAGCACTCCGAGACGCTACCCTGTGTGGAGGGCACACTTAGCTGAGTAGCAGAAAGATACCACCGACAACAAGATGAACATATAATTCAGCTTCATGAGAATCATAGTAACAGAAGGAGAGGAACACAAGAGAGAATAATCCCTAAAAAAAAACTAAATCTACAATTGCTGTGCGCAACTGGCTGCTGAGTTTTGCCAATAAATACGCGATTCACTTTGCAGAATATTCTGTGAAGCGCCCTGAGACATCTCAGCAACTTGATAAGGCACTATAGCAAATGCAAGGTTATCATCTTGGTAGAATTTTTTATTCCAGTGGCCTGCCCTTTCACCACACCCTGATAATGTCTCCCTACTCCTTGAATGTCAGGAGGATATGCCAAATTATTTGACACTGCTGAGTGGGAGCCGAGTTTGGGGGTGGGAGCCAGTGAGTGTGGATGCCAACTGGTGTGGATAGAAAAGACTGATGGAACCAGTCAAAGAGGTACGTTTTGAGACAGATTTTACCAAGTGGAAGGAGGGAGTCAGATGAACCCCCAGATAGCCTTGGTTCTGATTTCACATCTATGCAACCTTATAATGGATCGCTCTTTCTCCATTAGGACCAAAACATGTCTCCTAAAGTTTCAAACTTCTCTGTAAGTGTATTGATTAAGGCAAGCAGGCAAGCACAGCAACCAATTTTTGCACAGCAATGTCCCACAAACAGCCATGAAATTAACAATCTATTTCATCTGGGAAATGTTGGCTAGGACACAGAGTGAAATTCCCTTCTCTTTAAAAATAGTACTAATGAGATCTTTAACATCCATCTAAATAGGCAGACGGGACCTCAGTTTATCATCTCATCCAAAGACACCTCCGACAATACAGTGTTCCTCCAATGTTGCACTAAAGTGTCAGCCTTGACAATAACCTCCAAATGGGTCTTGAATCCATCACTTTCTAACCCAGATGTGAGAGTGCGACTAGGCTGTCCCGTTCCAGAATTGCCCAGCAACCCAAAAGTAAAGACTCTGAACACTCCTGCCCCCAAAGCAACAAATATAATATGAGCGCTGAACCACATGGTTAGCAATTGTCTCAAAAAGAGAGTTCAAACGTCATGAGACACATTCATGAAAATGCCCTGGAGGTTCACTGGGTTTCCGACTTTAACATTTCAACATTTTTTGAAAAGGTGAATGAAGGAAAAAATGTCAGATGTAACAATATTAATAATAATCCTTGCATCCTTCTGTCGTGAAAGGCATTTTACGTGCAATTTTGTTACTGCATTTGATATAGCGCTTTTCATGTCTTCTAGACATCTCAAAGCACTTCATAGAATATACTGCAAAGTGAATTGACTGTATATTTGTGGGCGAAACGCAGCAGCCAATTGCGCACAGCAGTTTTCCACAAACAGTCGTGGATTGAAGTAACCAATTTATCATTGATATTTTTTGAAGGATTATTTTTAGGCTTGTGGAGTAATGAAACTTGCCCAAGATTTCGCCTTGCCAGGTATTGAACCCAGGTCTCTCACTGCAAGTGCTCTAACCACTGAGCTACAGAACGTCACGTAACCAGGTAATA
Organism: Hydrolagus colliei; assembly: GCA_035084275.1. Lineage (NCBI taxonomy): Eukaryota > Metazoa > Chordata > Chondrichthyes > Chimaeriformes > Chimaeridae > Hydrolagus > Hydrolagus colliei. The sequence continues at coordinate 41,610,474 of CM068746.1, read as the reverse complement.
TTGGGGCCACAAAAAATCTTGGTTGTGGAGTATGAATGAACTTTAATCCCTCTCTTCCTGTTTCACCTCTTTTTGGAGCATTTCATTGTTGTGCATCAAAAAAAATTGCCTGCAACGGTTTTACAATGGGGATTCCCTCACTGTATAAAAGGAATGCTTTACCACTGAAAGACTTAGGAATGCCTGATCCCATGAACCTTATCTTGCACCCCACAATTTTACACACATCCATTTTTTAACAGTCGCTGTGCTTGACAAATCCATCCCTTCCAAGAACAAAAGCGGTCGATAAAAGTTCAAGTTAAGACAGAAAACAGGATATAGGGCATGTCCACTGCCAGAGAACAGATGTAATCGGATAGTACTATGAAATGTGTGCACTCTCCACAATCATTGGCACCAATATGCTTGTCAGTGCCAAGTGGCTGTCCAATATTTTGCTATTTTTTTTCCACACAAAAATTAATAAATATAAACTGGGCTCCGTTGGAGCGGCTCATATTCACTTGCTGCATAATCAGACTTTGTTTCCCCAAGCCAGGAACAGGTGTTGCTTCAAAATCTTGGCAATTTATGCCGTTCACATTACAAAAAATTATCAAGAACTGTAAACTACACAAAAGTACAATGGCAAGTTAGTTTTGCCGAGTAGCTATAACACCGCAGTTTGCAGGATCAGTGGTCGAGCATTTCAGGCCTTAAATCCTTGCTCTCTGATACTCTTTCCCAAAATCCCTTCACTTTGTGTCCTCATTCAATTCTGCACGCTCCCTCACTTTGCCTTCAAATCCTGTTAAAAACAAATCCTGTATAGTAATAATAAGAGGCGGCAGAGCTTTTTACAATGGCTGGAGGGCAAATCAAACAAGTTTTACTTCATAGACCATTCAAAATAATAATGCATTCCAAATAAATAGTACGGTCACTCAATCCATGACTGTTTGTGGGACACTGCTGTGCGCAATTGGCTGCCACGTTTCGTCCACATCATACAGTCAATCTACTTTATAATATATCCTGTAAAGTGCTTTGAGACATCTTAACAACGTGATAAGGCACTATATAAAATGCAAGGATTATTATTAGGAATCTTGAATTCATTCTGCTCGGAGATTGAGAACTAGCAGAGTTGAGCGTGGTTCATACTGATATAATCATGGAGCTCAGTGCAGGAGAGGACCTGACGTATATTCTCCTCTCCCCACGAGAAGCCAGAATCACACCACTGGGGTTGCGTATCAGAGATCCTATTGTCCTGCTGTCTGTTAACAGAGCAACAATAAGCGACATAAAAGGCTTTATACCAATGTAATCTGCTGCTGTTTGCACAAAGCGGGTCCTCGCAGACATTGGTGGTGAAATGCTGCAAAACATAAACCAGCATGGCACTTACCCAGTTAACCTTCAGGAGTCAGCCGTGACTTCACATTGCTACACCCTTGACCCCAGCATTTCCCATACAAATGTTTCTTAAAATGCAATGAGGGATCAAGACGATGGAATATTACTCATCAAGGTTGATGGAAAGCTACAGAGTTAGCAGTTTTGCTTCAGAGATCCCAGTGGCGAGGGCAACAGGAACCATTGGTGAAAGAAACCAGTACAGAAAGAAAGGAAACTTCACGTATGTTGAAAGATTGAGGGGGCACTGCACCCTTACCTGCCTCTCAAATACTCAACAGATACTGGAATAGCTTTTTTGAAAGGGGAAAGCTGGTGAATCATTTTAAATTTGACCATCATCTATGTGCTTTTCACCTCCAGGCTCGATTATTTCATGCTTCCTCGGCAACTATCCCTAAGCCTGTGTCCTCTCCTGCGCTGAGCACCATGAACGTATCAGTACAAACCGTATTCACCTCCACTGACTCCCCATCCCCCAGCAGATTGAATTCAAGATTCCTTTACTCAAATGTGAATGTCTCCAAGGTCTCGTCCCATCCCGCTTCTGCGATGCAATTCCCCTAACATCCCCTCACTCAACAGACACAAGCCTGTCTCATGTTACCCATCCAATTCACTACTCCATCTAACCCACTCAATTCAAATCATTTGTGCAAAATATTTTGGTACATTCTTGCAAGATGAAAGTTATAAATATATATGTAATGTGTTGTGGTTGACTCCTCCTACAACATGTCTTTTAGATATGTGTCAGCTTATGCTGCAGGGAAGCCCAGCTGATAGGATAGTCTCAACTGTACACTGGTTCGCCAGTGCCAAAAAAAGTGGACTTTTTATGGGTCATTCGTTATTAATGTTGATTGGGCTCTTCAATAACACTACAAAGACGTAGTACAAAGACACTACATTGTTACCAGAGCTCTGCACATCTACTTCCTCGCTTACACCTACCTACCTCTCTGACTCCTCACTCCCCCATCCATCACCTGGTTCATGCGCTTGACTGACACCAGCCGTTTGCACCCTCATCCCCAACATCGGAGATTACGCTTTCAGCCAACCATGGCCCCAAACCCTCAAACCCTCTGGCCTTGCCCCTCTCTCCCGCTTTTCAAGTCCCACCTGAAAATCTTCCTCTTCAAACTTGCTTACAGCCACGTCCCCCCCACCCCGCTTGGAGTCAGGCTCCGCCAATGTTAAGCACTCTGATACATTACTCTGTGTAGAGGCCAGGGTGCTATGTAAGTACGGTTGTTGTCGTATTTATGTTGCACAGAGCGATAAGGAGTGAGCAGCGCAATTCCTGTTCCCCTCTAAGAATTTCTCTGTTGCTGGAAGTAATGCTAAATCACTTCCAGCAATATAAACAAGGCAATACTTTCACTGGCAACCTGACGATTTCTCAGAGTAAGTTCAAAGTGAGAGCCGTGGTGACATCACCAGCAACAGGGAACTGCCGATATGTGTTACAATTTCTGCAAGTAGAAGCCTCACTTCACTCCCTGGTAGGTGAGATTCCTGCACATTTGATATCCAATTACATTTTATACTTTTTGCACTTGTTCACTTTGTTAAGCAACCACGATAATTGCTAACTTTGTATTGCTATTTTTCCCTTTAAGTTCTATAAAAGTCAAAGCCTTGTTAAGCAAATCACTCTACCTAAGCACAAGTTGGCAGACTTGTTTTCACATGAAGGAAGACTCTATTGGGCTATTATCACCTACCCCAAAACTTTGTTTCAGAGCAGCGCTGAAGGATGCTGGCCTGCCCTGACTTTACTGGTTAGGTAAGGGAGGGGATTGTCACAGAGAGACTCCCCAAAAAATAAACAAAATTAAATGCAAATTGCTCTTGGCTGGATTCAACTTCTAACCGACTTCAGAGATGTTGACAATGCTTCCTGTGCAAAGTGAGCAACAAGCAGAAAGTTAAGAACATAAGAAATGTTAGACAAAAAGCTCCAACTACAACAACAAAATTACATTTGTATAGCGCCTTTCACGTTGGGAGGACTTCCCAAGGCGCTGGACAATGTTTCAGACCCGAGCTGGGGGCGGGATTGGGGAGGGCGGAGGGAAAAGAGGGGATTAGGGGTGACCAATGGGACCATCGGAAGGGAGGGTCTTTAGGCGGGTCTTGAAGGATGCTAGGAAGGGGGCGAAGGGGGAGAGATTGCGGGATGAAATTCCAGAGGGTAGGGACAGAGTGGCTGAAGGCTTGCATAGCGACTGACAAGGAGAAAGGGAGGGAGATATGAAGAGATTTTGTCTCTGTAAGTTTCTGCAAAAAACAAGCATGATCAGGAACAAGTCCAATCAAAATAAGTGAAACCACTGATATGATGCCTAGTTTTCAAGGTGCCCATATCATCAATCTGTTATCTATGGAGTACATGCATAGAACATGAACCATGCTACAATACAGGCTAAGCCATCACAATGTTACACAATACAAAATACATTGGCTGTGACATTGGCTGACAGCTGCTTACGTGTTTATGAGGCACTCCACTGATCATTAGATTAGTTTCCAATGGTCGATCCTCTGTCCACAGCGTATCCAGCTCATCCAAGAGAATTCTTTATCCAGATTCCGACGCAGGCACAAGCGTCTAAACTGAAATTTGCTATCTATCACAGCAAGAAATACGCCAAAGGACCCAGGACAGAACAAATTGGTCTGCACAATTTAACATACCTGCAGAAAATGCTGCCCAGGGGATTGCTGGTGAAATTGAATGCGTGCCCACTTCCCCATCTTCAAAGCTCTCCGCTGCCTGAACAAAATAAGGCAACAGTTCAGTTTGGCCACTCTGACTTACTTCCAAAATAAAAAAAAAGGTTCATTAAAAGAATGAACAGTCATCAAAATGTTTTCGGGATGAAAATGCCAAACTGCACGAAAGATGAGAAAGTGGCTCAGAACTAGCTCAGGGCGCACTTGGAAGCTGCTTTCAACTCGTCCATCTGAATGCAGTTAAAGGCACATTAAATGTTCTTAGGTCATATCTTGATGGGATGTTTCATCCATGAACACAAGTCACTCATTTTGGAACTCAACCTCAACACCAAGTGAAAAAAAACAAAATTGGCATCTACATGGCGGTTCCAGCCAACATCTAAGTGGCTAATTCTCCCCGCAGAGGGAGCGTAGACCAAATAAAAGAAACAAAAACCAGCAAAAAAAAAACCAAGAGAAATTTAAATTTCACGCATCCACAGTTGTGTTTTTGTGCTGTGCTGCCTTTGAGGCACACGTTGTACAAATAAGCTGTGGAAACATGTCCTGATTTCAGCTGAAATCACTCCCATTACAAGATTATTAAAATTCCATTAAAAGTGGAGTCCCGTAGCGTAGTGGTTAGCTCCACTTGCCTCGCAATAGAGAGAGGACCCGGGCTCAATTCCCGGGCAGGGCGAAACTTACGCATGTTTCCTTACTCCACACTCCTCTGTTTACCTAGCAGAAAGTAGGAACTCTTTTAAATCCATCCAAAAAAAAACACTCAATGTCATGATTGGCCCACAAAATACACAGTCAAGTAAATTCTATGAAGCGCTTTGTGATGTCTCAATGACATAAAGAGTTATAGCAAATGCAAGCGTTATTATTATTACAAAAATAATTTATGCTTGGCCAATTTACATCTTTTGAAATAAAAAAGTAGGGACTTGATAATTATCTGATCAAGAAGAGTATTAGAGGGGGCAGATGCAGTACCGGACCATAGTTAACAAGAGAAAACATGTTGTTAGATTGACCTTGCGACAACTCACAGCAGCCGATACGAGTCAAGCTTTCACTGTCAAAGCTCCAATGCCTCTAAACTATCCACTCCAACTCCAACTCAAATTCAAACATTGCACCCTGGCTGCTGGCATCTTCCAAGCTTCCACGCCACTCATCCTAACGCAGGATCTTGCGGGCGGGCTCTCCATTCCATTCTACTCTGACTGTGCGCAATTTGGCTGCCGCGTTTCGCCCACTAATATACAGTTACTTTTCCTACTATGCTTTATCCTGCCCTGATCCTTCCCACCCTGCTCTTGTCCCACCTGACTGTACAGCGCCTTGGGATGTCCTCTCAACGTGAAAGGCGCTATATAAATGTAAGTTTTGTTTGTTTGTTTGACTGCACCCGCCCAAGGCCTTTCCTATCTACCACGTCCTTAGTGACTACGTTCCTTGAGAGGGATGTTCTTAGGACTGAGCTGAATGAAAATCAGAATTGAATCAACCTCTGTTGTGGTCTTGGTAGTCCTATCCCTGAGCCAAATGGGTCCACAGTACTCCAGCTCACACTTGATGAAAGCTTCACGAGTATGATTTGGCAGGAGTTCTTTCCACTTAATTCCTTTGCAAAGGTAGCTGAGCGGATGCCCTCCCCCGACTGTGGAAGTCGGACATCAGAAACAGTTCACCCCAGAAATTATCCCGATGACTTTCCAATCCAAATGCATTGAAAACTTAAATAAGACTTCACAAACAGAGCTTTGTAAACCATCTCTTGAGACTGTACGTCAAATAGGATTCCACAAAATGAACTGAAGAGCTTCCACAGCCTCGAATGTGTACAATGCTTGATTTCACAGGAAGATGCCGGAGCCTGACCCGGCACCCAAACGTTTAGCACGTACCTCAAAACCTCCAAAGTCGTCATCATCCATTTTTCCGCATGCACCTAAAAAACAATCAGCGTGTCACCTTATGTCCAATGTGCAAGAAAGAAAGTAGTGTATGAAAAATGTATAATTTCGCACCTGCCTGTGGTGTCCTGTCCCCCCCACCACCTGTCATCATCGTCCCCAGGTTACCTGGCGTGGTCCCCGGATAAACCTTCTCCCCACCACCCAGTTACCTGCTTATCATAAGCCCCAATTACCTGTCCCTCCCCACCCCTTACTTGTCCCCCCCCATCAGTTACCTGTCTCCCCCGAGTTACCCGTCTACCCCCCCGTTACCTGCACTCCCCCCCAGTTACCTTCCCTCCCCCCAGTTACCTGTCCCCTCCCAGTTACCTGCCCTCCCCCCAGTTACCTGTCCCCCCCAGTTACCTGCCCCCCCTCCCCCAGTTACCTGCCCTCTCCCCAGTTACCTGCCCCCCTCCCCCCCAGTTACCTGCCCCCCCTCCCCCCCAGTTACCTGCCCCCCCTCCCCCCCCAGTTACCTGCCCCCCCTCCCCCCCCAGTTACCTGCCCCCCTCCCCCCCGTTACCTGCACTCCCCCCCAGTAACCTGCCCCCCCTCCCCCAGTTACCTGCCCCCCCTCCCCCAGTTACCTGCCCCCCCCCCAGTTACCTGCCCTCTCCCCAGTAACCTGCCCTCCCCCCAGTAACCTGTCCCCCCCAGTTACCTGCCCCCCTCCCCCCCGTTACCTGCACTCCCCCCCAGTAACCTGCCCCCCCTCCCCCAGTTACCTGCCCTCCTCCCCCCCCAGTAACCTGCCCCCCCTCCCCCAGTTACCTGCCCCCCCTCCCCCAGTTACCTGCCCCCCCTCCCCCAGTAACCTGCCCCCCCTCCCCCAGTTACCTGCCCCCCCTCCCCCAGTTACCTGCCCCCCCTCCCCCAGTTACCTGCCCCCCCTCCCCCAGTAACCTGCCCCCCCTCCCCCAGTTACCTGCCCCCCCTCCCCCAGTTACCTGCCCCCCCTCCCCCAGTTACCTGCCCCCCCCCAGTTACCTGCCCTCTCCCCAGTTACCTGCGCCCCCCCAGTTACCTGCCCCCCTCCCCCCCAGTTACCTGCCCCCCCTCCCCCCCAGTTACCTGCCCCCCCTCCCCCAGTAACCTGCCCCCCCTCCCCCAGTTACCTGCCCCCCCTCCCCCAGTAACCTGCCCCCCCTCCCCCAGTAACCTGCCCCCCCTCCCCCAGTTACCTGCCCCCCCCCAGTTACCTGCCCTCTCCCCAGTTACCTGCCCCCCCCCCAGTTACCTGCCCCCCTCCCCCCCAGTTACCTGCCCCCCCTCCCCCAGTAACCTGCCCCCCCTCCCCCAGTTACCTGCCCCCCCTCCCCCAGTTACCTGCCCCCCCTCCCCCAGTTACCTGCCCCCCCTCCCCCAGTTACCTGCCCTCTCCCCAGTAACCTGCCCTCCCCCCAGTTACCTGCCCCCCTCCCCCCCAGTTACCTGCCCCCCCCCCCAGTTACCTGCCCCCCTCCCCCCCAGTTACCTGCCCCCCTCCCCCAGTAACCTGCCCCCCCTCCCCCAGTTACCTGCCCCCCCTCCCCCAGTTACCTGCCCCCTCCCCCAGTTACCTGCCCCCTCCCCCAGTTACCTGCCCCCCTCCCCCCCAGTTACCTGCCCCCCCCCCCCAGTTACCTGCCCCCCTCCCCCCCAGTTACCTGCCCCCCCCCCCCCAGTTACCTGCCCCCTCCCCCAGTTACCTGCCCCCCTCCCCCCCAGTTACCTGCCCCCCTCCCCCAGTTACCTGCCCCCCTCCCCCCCAGTTACCTGCCCCCCTCCCCCAGTTACCTGCCCCCCTCCCCCCCAGTTACCTGCCCCCCTCCCCCCCAGTTACCTGCCCCCCTCCCCCCCAGTTACCTGCCCCCCCTCCCCCAGTAACCTGCCCCCCCTCCCCCAGTTACCTGCCCTCCTCCCCCCCCAGTAACCTGCCCCCCCTCCCCCAGTAACCTGCCCCCCCTCCCCCAGTTACCTGCCCCCCCTCCCCCAGTTACCTGCCCCCTCCCCCAGTTACCTGCCCCCTCCCCCAGTTACCTGCCCCCCCTCCCCCAGTTACCTGCCCCCTCCCCCAGTTACCTGCCCCCTCCCCCAGTTACCTGCCCCCCCCCAGTTACCTGCCCTCTCCCCAGTTACCTGCCCCCCCCCCAGTTACCTGCCCCCCCCCAGTTACCTGCCCCCCCCCCAGTTACCTGCCCCCCTCCCCCCCAGTTACCTGCCCCCCCTCCCCCCCCAGTTACCTGCCCCCCCCCAGTTACCTGCCCCCCTCCCCCCAGTTACCTGCCCCCCTCCCCCCCAGTTACCTGCCCCCCTCCCCCCCAGTTACCTGCCCCCCCAGTTACCTGCCCCCCCCCCCCCAGTTACCTGCCCCCCTCCCCCCAGTTACCTGCCCCCCTCCCCCCAGTTACCTGCCCCCCTCCCCCCCCAGTTACCTGCCCCCCTCCCCCCCCAGTTACCTGCCCCCCTCCCCCCCCAGTTACCTGCCCCCCTCCCCCCCCAGTTACCTGCCCCCCTCCCCCCAGTTACCTGCCCCCCTCCCCCCCCAGTTACCTGCCCCCCTCCCCCCCAGTTACCTGCCCCCCTCCCCCCCCAGTTACCTGCCCCCCTCCCCCCCCAGTTACCTGCCCCCCTCCCCCCCCAGTTACCTGCCCCCCTCCCCCCCAGTTACCTGCCCCCCTCCCCCCAGTTACCTGCCCCCCTCCCCCCAGTTACCTGCCCCCCTCCCCCCAGTTACCTGCCCCCCTCCCCCCCAGTTACCTGCCCCCCTCCCCCCAGTTACCTGCCCCCCTCCCCCCAGTTACCTGCCCCCCTCCCCCCAGTTACCTGCCCCCCTCCCCCCAGTTACCTGCCCCCCTCCCCCCCAGTTACCTGCCCCCCTCCCCCCAGTTACCTGCCCCCCTCCCCCCCCAGTTACCTGCCCCCCCCCCCCGCAGTTAGCTGCCCCCCCCCCCAGTTACCTGCCCCCCCCCCCCCCCCCAGTTACCTGTCCCCCCCCGTTGCCTGGCGACGCTCCTCCCCCCCCCCCCCTCTTGTGGTCTCTCAGCTGCAGTCTCCTCACCGGAAGCTGTTGGAGCGCGCGGTACTTTGCGTGCGCGCTCCCGCGCTGACGCCCCGCGCGTGCCCGAGTCCCGCCCGCGCAGCAGCGGCGGGAGCGCGCGCCATCCTCAATCACTGCAGCTCATACTGTAATACATCAGAGACTCACACACACTGACACACTCACACTGACACACACACACACACTGACACACACTGACACACTCACACTGACACACACTGACACACTCACACACACTGACACACACACACTGACACACACACACACACTGACACACTCACACACACTGACACACACACACTGACACACACACACACACTGACACACACACACACACTGACACACACACTGACACACACACACACACTGACACACACACACACACTGACACACACACTGACACACACACTGACACACACACACACACTGACACACACACACACACTGACACACACACACACACTGACACACACACACACACTGACACACACACTGACACACACACACACACTGACACACACACACACACTGACACACACACTGACACACACACACACACTGACACACACACACACACTGACACACACACTGACACACACACACACTGACACACACACACACACTGACACACACACTGACACACACACACACACTGACACACACACACACACTGACACACACACTGACACACACACACACACTGACACACACACACACACTGACACACACACACACACTGACACACACTGACACACTCACACTGACACACACACACACACTGACACACACACACTGACACACACACTGACACACACTGACACACTCACACTGACACACACACACACTGACACACACACACACACTGACACACACACTGACACACACTGACACACTCACACTGACACACACACACACACTGACACACACACACACACTGACACACACACTGACACACACTGACACACTCACACTGACACACTCACACTGACACACACACACTGACACACACACACACTCACACACACTGACACACTCACACACACACACTCACACACACTGACACACACACACTGACACTGACACACACACTGACACACTGACACACTGACACACACACTGACACACACACACTGACACACACTGACACACACACACTGACACACACACACACACTGACACACACACTGACACACACTGACACACTCACACTGACACACACACACACACTGACACACACACTGACACACACACACACTGACACACACACTGACACACACTGACACACTCACACTGACACACTCACACTGACACACACACACTGACACACACACACACTCACACACACTGACACACTCACACACACACACTCACACACACTGACACACACACACTGACACTGACACACACACTGACACACTGACACACTGACACACACACACACACTGACACACACACACACTGACACACACACACACTGACACACACACACTGACACACACACACACTGACACACACACTGACACACACTGACACACTCACACTGACACACTCACACTGACACACACACACACACACACTGACACACACACTGACACTGACACACTGACACACACACTGACACTGACACACACTGACACTGACACACACACTGACACACTGACACACTGACACACACACACACACTGACACACACACACACTGACACACACACACTGACACACACACACACACACACACACACTGACACACACTGACACACTCACACTGACACACTCACACTGACACACACACACACACACACTGACACACACACTGACACTGACACACTGACACACACACTGACACTGACACACACACACACACACTGACACACACACACTGACACACTCACACACACTGACACACACACACTGACACTGACACACACACACACACACTGACACACTCACACACACACACTCACACACACTGACACACACACACTGACACACTCACACACACTGACACACTCACTCACACACACTGACACACACACACACACTCACACACACTGACACACACACTGACACACTCACACACACACTCACACACACTGACACACTCACACACACTGACACACTCACACACACACACTCACACACACTGACACACTCACACACACTGACACACTCACACTGACACACACTGACACACTCACACTGACACTGACACACTCACACTGACACACACACACACTGACACTGACACACACTGACACACACTGACACTGACACACACACACTGACACACCCTGACACACACACACTGACACTGACACACACTGACACACACACACTGACACTGACACACACACACTGACACACACTGACACACTCACACTGACACTGACACACTCACACTGACACTGACACACTGACACTGACACACACACACTGACACTGACACACACTGACACACACACTGACACTGACACACACACACTGACACACTCACACTGACACTGACACACACACACTGACACTGACACACTGACACACTCACACACACACTGACACACACACACACTGACACACTCACACTGACACACACACACTGACACTGACACACTCACACTGACACACTCACACTGACACTGACACACACACACTGACACTGACACACTCACACTGACACACACACACTGACACTGACACACACTGACACACTGACACACACACTGACACACACACACACACTCACACTGACACTGACACACTCACACTGACATACACACATCGACACTGACACACACTGACACTGACACACTCACACTGACACACTCACACTGACACTGACACACACTGACACACACACACTGACACTGACACACTGACACTGACACACTGACTGACACACACACACTGACACACTCACACTGACACTGACACACACACACTGACACATACTGACACACACACACTGACACACTCTCACACACACTGACACACACACACACACACTGACACACTCACACTGACACTGACACACACACACTGACACATACTGACACACACACACTGACACACTCACACACACTGACACACACACACACACTGACACACTCACACTGACACTGACACACACACTGACACACACACACTGACACTGACACACACTGACACTGACACACACACACTGACACTGACACACACTGATACACTCACACACACACTGACACACACACACACTGACACTCACACTGACACACACTGACACTGACACACTCACACTGACACTGACACACTCACACTGACACACACACACTGACACACACACACTGACACACTGACACTGACACACACACACTGACACTGACACACACTGACACACACACACTGACACTGACACACTCACACTGACACTGACACACTCACACTGACACACTCACACTGACACTGACACACACACACTGACACACTCACACACACTGACACACACACACACACTGACACACACACACTGACACACTCACACTGACACTGACACACACACACTGACACTGACACACACACACTGACACACTCACACACACACTGACACACACACACACACTGACACACACACACTGACACACTCACACTGACACTGACACACACACACTGACACTGACACACTCACACTGACACTGACACACACACTGACACACACTCACTCACTCACACACGCCTACTAATAATCCTAAAAATTGGTTATTTTCAATCCCTGGCTGTTTGTGTGTGTGTGTGTGGGGAGGACACACACACGCTGCTGTGCACAATTGGCTGCCGCGTTTCGCTCTCTCCCACCAATATATATATATATATACAGTACAGTCGATTCACTTGACAGTATAATTCTGTGAAAGAGACACAATCGATAAGATGTGAAAAGCCACGATATCAAATGCAAGGATTATTATGATTATGATTATTATTATTATTATGGGTCTCCCTGAATGTGTAGAGGAGCACTGGGAGCGATTGCATTTCACATCAATACAATTATCCAGCACCAGCGCAGATGGAGGCCATTCGTCTCGTTGTATCTCTTTGTATCTTTGAGAAGAGCTGTCCAAATCAGTCTGACACTCCCACTGTCTCCCCATAGCCCTGCAAATCTGGGATTTGTGGATTTAATGGATTAAATTTTGTCTGCCCCATGTCTGCCCATTTTACCAGTCTGTCCACGTCCTCTTGCAGTCTGCTACTATCCTTCTCACTGTTTGCTACTTTTCCCAGCTTCGAATCATCAGAACATAAAAATTAGGAGCAGGAGTAGGCCATTCAGGCCCTTGAGCCTGCCCCGCCATTCAATAAAATCATGGCTGATCTTCTAATCTATTCCACCTAACCCCCATATCCCTTAATCCCTTTATCCATAAGAAATCTATCAATCTCAGTCTTGAATATTTTTAAGGACTGAGCATCTACAGCCTTTTGGAGTAGGGAATTCTATAAATTCACTAAAATATCTGCAAACATGGAAATTGTATAATGGCAAATTGTGCCTAACAAACCTGGTAGAGCTTTTTGATGAAGTAAGGGAGGGTGGATGGATGTACTGCAGACGATGTAGCTTGTAACAACAGCAACAAATTACATTTATAGAGCGCCTTTCACGTCGGGAGGACGTCCCAAGGCGCTGCACAGGAGGCGTGTGACCCGAGCTGGGAGGGGAGTGTTTGGGAAGAGGTGAAACACGAAGGGGAGGTAAAAGAGTTCGGGGTGGAACAAAAGGCACGATCGAAGAGGAAAGTCTTCAAACCGGCCTTGAAAGAGGAAAGGGTAGAGACGAAACAGAGGGATTGAGGGATGGCATTCCATAGGGTGGGAGCGGAGAAACTGAAGGCCCGGCCTCCGATGGTGGGGGGGTTCGGGCGGGGGGCTTGGAGCAGGCCAAGTCCTGCTGAACGGAGGGTCGGGGTGGGCGTGTAGGGGGAAAGTAGATCGGTTAGATAGGGCGGGGCAAGGCCGTGTAAGGCCTTGTAGGTGAGGACGAGGATCTTAAATTCGATCCTCTGGAGGATGGGGAGCCAGTGGAGACGGGCGAGGGTGGGGGTTATGTGGTCGCGGAGGCGGGTGCGGGATAGTACACGGCCTGCAGAGTTTTGGATGGCCTGCAGCCTGTGAATGGAGGAACTGGGGAGGCTGACGAGGAGAGAGTTTCCGTAGTCCAGCCATGAGGTGATGTATGCGTGCACGAGTGTTTCGGCAGCGCGGGGGGTAAGATAATTACGGAGCCTGGCAATGTTGCGCAGATGGAAATAAGCGGTGCCGGTCAAGGCGCGGATGTGGGGGAGGAAGGAGAGTTTTTGATCGAACATGATGCCGAGGTTCCTGATTGGCTGTGTGAGGTGGAGAGTACAGCCTTGGATGTTGAGGCTGGCAGTGCCCGATGTGCGGAGGCGCTGGCTTGAGCCAATCAGGAGGGCCTCGGTCTTACTCACATTCAATTGCAGGAAGTTGTCCCTCGTCCACGATTCGATGTCGGACAGACATGCTGTCAGAACATCGATCGTCTGGGGGTTGAGGGATGAGGCAGAAAGGTACAACTGGGTGTCGTCCGCATACATGTGGAAATTTACCCCATGTCTGCGGATGACGTCGCCCGGAGGGAGCGTGTAAAGGGTGAAAAGGAGGGGACCGAGGACAGAGCCCTGAGGGACGCCGTGGGAAACTGTGCGGGGGTTTGAAGAAAAACCATTGGAAGAAACAAAATGTAAACGGTGGGTCAAATAAGAATGGAACCAGTCAAGGACTGTGCCTTGAAGGTTGAGGTGGGAGGAAAGACGTTGAAGGAGGATGGTGTGATCGACTGTGTCGAACGCAGCAGACAGGTCAAGGAGGACGAGGAGGCAGAGGGAGCCCTGGTCACAGGCGGTTAGGATGTAATTTGTGACCTTAACCAGGGCAGTTTCTGTGCTGTGGATAGGGCGGAAACCTGATTGGAGGGGTTCAAGAAGTGAGTGATTTGAAAGGAAAGAGCGGAGCTGGGAGGCAACCACTCTTTCAAGGACCTTGGATAGAAACGGGAAGTTGGAGATGGGTCGATAACTTGATGGTTGCGACGCATCAAGGGAGGGTTTCTTCAGGATAGGGGTGATGGTGGCTGTTTTAAGGGAGGTGGGGACGGTGCCTGAGGAAAGGGAAAGGTTAATGGTGTCAGAAATGAGTGGGGCTAACAAATGGAGCTGGGTGCGGAGGAGGGGGGTGGGGATGGGGTCCAATGAGCACGTGGTGGGTTTCATGGAGGTGATTGTTTTTGTGACTGAAAGCGGGGTGGTGGGGTTGAAAGTGTGAAATGGGGGGTGAGTAGGGGTTGAGGTAACTGATGAGGACGCGGAGGTGGAGGAGTGGTGGGGGGAGGAAACCGCAGAGCGGATTTTCTCAATTTTAGACTCGAGGAAATCCAGCATCTCCTCACAACAAACGTTTGAGGAGAGGATCTGCGAGGTGAGGCGGGGGGGGTGGAGGAGCTGGTTGGTGGTGGCGAAGAGGAGGCGGTGGTTGTCCTTCACTTCCAGGATTATCCTGGAGTAGAGGCTGATTTGGCGGTGGCTAGGGCGGAGCGGTAACATTTGATGCGGTCCAGCCAGATTTGCCGGTGGACCGTGAGGCCAGATTTGAGCCAGGTGCGTTCAGCTGCTCTCACTTGGCTTTTGAGGGAACGGAGGTGAGATGTGTACCACGGTGATGATCGGGAATGGGAGACGGTTTTGGAGGTGAGGGGGGCCAGGATGTCAAGGGTAGTGGAGAGGGTGTTATGGAGGGCGGTGGAGGCGGAGGATGGGTCGGTACAAAAAGAATGCCATTGTGGGAAGAGGTCGGAGGTTTCTAGGGCAGAGGTGAAAGTTTGAGGGGGAATCTTCTTCCAGGGCCGGTAGAAGATGGTGGTGGGTTTGGAAGTGGAGGGGGGAGGGATAGAGGTGTTGCAGGAAATGAAAAAATGGTCGGAAATGGCCTTGTCTGTGATGGTGACGCCAGAGACGTTGAGGCCTCGGGTGATCACTAGATCGAGAGGATAGCCGTGAGTGTGGGTGGCAGTGTTATGAGTTTTGTATGAGTTTTCAAAAGGTGTTTGATAAAGTGCCACATAACAGACATGTACCGGTAAGCAAATTAGAAACCCACAGTGTTAAAGGGACAGCATGGATACAGAACTGGCTGGGAGACAGAAAGCAGAGAGTGGTGGTGAACGGTTGTTTTTCTGATTGGAGGGAGGTGTGCAATGGTGGCCTTCAGGGGTCGATTCTGTGTTGATTCTTTAACCCATATGAACCCATATTTTTCAAAGTGAAAATTTATTTTTTCCCATATTATATTCTAGAAGTTGCCCCAATACTGATGTCAGACTGACTGACTGAGTTCCCAGATTTATCCTTCTGCCCCTTTTTGTACAGTTACATTAGCAACCCTCCAGTCCACTGTCACCCCTACGATATCCAAGGAGGATTGAAGGATTGTGGCCAGAGCTTCTGCTATTCCACCCTTACTTCCCTCAGTGACCTAGGATACATCCCGTCCGGACCAAGTGACTTATCTGCCTCGAGCACCGACATCCTTTTTAGCACCTCCTCTGTTTACTTCTATCCTATCCAATTTCTCTACACTCTCCAATACTGTAGCATTGGCTGCATCTTCTTCTTTTGTGAAGACAGATGCTCTCCGACTGAAAACTGCTCAGTGCCTTGGGACATCCTCCCGACATGAAAGGCACAAAATATATGTACTTTTGTTGTTGTTGTTGTTGCTTCATTTGCCCCACTTTGTTTCACAGAACTAGATCCAGCATTCCTGTTGAGGCTGAGATGAATAGATTTTTGTTAGCTCAGTGTATCAAGGGATACAGAGCAAATGGAGTTGAGGTACATGATCTAATAGAATAGCAAAACAGGCTCACGGGGTTCATATGACAACATGGGGTACAAGTGAATACAGCACTTTGCGAATTGTAGAAGCAGTGAATCAGATTAAAATATATGCCACTGAGAATTATTGTGAAGAATGACTTGCCTTAAAATGTGTTGTGTTTTCAAGAGGAAAAAAAACACGCGATTTTCACTCCTGAAATGCAAAAAATCTGAGCGACGAGCGCGTTGGCACTCTCTCAAATGCCGATAAACACATGGCTGATAATTAATAATCCTCGCATTTGATGCAGCATCTTTTACGTGAACAGGATGCCTCAAAGTTTTGCACAGAATTTATTGTAAACTATGTTTTGTTGGCAAACACAGCAGCCAATTTGCCAATGTCCCACAAACAGGCATGAAGTGAATGACCAATTTTATCTGAGGTATTGTTGGCTGGGTACACGCCCTTCTCTTTCCAAATTGTGCCATAGGATCTTTTACGTCCACTTGTGACATACGTTTAATGTCTCACCTAAAGGGTGGCAGCTGTACAAATACCGCACTCCCTTCACACACTGATCTGTGTCAGCCTCGACTATATGTGGGGTCACACTCACAATCCAGCGACTCTGAAGTGAAAGGGGTACCAAACTGAGCCCAGATCAAACAGAGCCTCAAACATACTTAAATCCAGTTTCACCCATGAACCTGTCTGCGTGGAAAGTAAGAAAGTCTGGATTCAGACAGCCTGACTCATATTCCTATCAGCTCAGGTATCCAAGCATCCGTGAACCTATTTTGTTTAAATATAGAATTGTTGAGTATGATGGATATTTTCCAAATTGAGTCTTCCCTAAAGCTATTCCTCTCTTGTGCGTTATTATGACCACTAATATGGCAATATAAATGTAATGAGCAAGGCAAAGCTCTTTGCTGTATAGAAAACTTGTACATTGGCCAGATTTACACCTGTGCCTTCAAGGGAAACATTGAAGCCATAAAGTTTTTTTCCTTGCAGATTTCTGTGGAGACCTTTCCCCTCCCCATTCCCAGTTATTGTTTCAGGGAAAACACTAAAGTACCAGAGGATGTAAGTTTAAATGTATTATAAACTTTACACTTCAGTAAACTGCTTCAAATGTAGCCCATTATCAAATATAAACGAAAAATGCACCTCGTCTCCCTCGAGAGATCACGACTTACTCTCCATGTTACACAATTTATTACTGATTCCCCCCCACCCCCCTCCTCAAACAAATTGGTCACTCAATCCACAACTGTTTGTGGGAAACTTCTGAGCGCAATCGCCTGCCTCATTTTGCCCACGAAATACACAGACAATCCACTTTACAGTATATCCTGTGAGATGGTTTGAGACAACGGTAAGGTGCCATACCAAAAAAGCAAGGATCATTATTATAAAACTCCTTCTCTTTTCAAATTGTGGCATAGAATCAGTTTCACCTGCAGCCTGATCATTGCCATTTGGGGAAATGTGTTCGAGTATGAGATTACCCAGAGAAAGTCGTATCCACACGTTTCCTGTGCACCAATTGCATGGCAACTCAAACCCAACTTTCAGCTTTTAATGAGTGAATAACCAATTTTAATTTGGGACACTGGGAGAGAGACACTCCCTTCACGTTTCGAATCGCGCCTAACATCCACCTCTGGGGGTTGGTGCCTCCAGATGAGATGTTAAACCGAGGCCCCGTTCAGGTGGACATTAAAAATCCCAAGGCATTATTCAAAACGAGAATTAAGTTTCTCCCATTGTCCTGGCCAACAATCCCCCAGATAAAATTGGTCGATCGCTGTTTGTGGGACATTGTTTCACGTTTCGGCCCTCAATACACACAGCCAATCCACTTTACAGTGTGTTGTGTGAAGAGCTTTCAGAAATATCGACAATGTACCAAATCAAAAATACTGAGGATCCTATTATGCCAAATGGAAGGATTTTTAAATCAGTCTCTGCATTGACAGGTGAGGCTCGCCAACATTTCCTGTCCTTGAACGAGTCGTTTGCATCCATCCTTCCAGCACTTTCCTCCCAAGGGCCAGCCACAGTCGGCAGTTCATGAATTCAACATTTTCAGCATATCTCGAGTCTTACATCATCAAATCCAAACCAATTTTTTTTCAGGAGCTAGTTATTTGGTTGGCTGAATACTCTTAAAAAAGAGCGCTCAGGTGCTGCAAAAGTGAATGACTCAAGGGCTGACACTGCATGAGAAAAATTCTATTAGGCAAAAACCACCGTAAACATTCATTCTTCTTTATGGCATTAACTAAAAGGAATCTGACGAAAACTGGTTTGGAGTGAACATAGACATACTGTAGCTACTTGTCATTTTCACCTTGAGGCACCAGCTGGTAGTGATTTCATATTGTTTAATAAGCCCAGAACACAGCAAAAGAAAAAGTACCATCTTGCCAACTGAGCAGCAACATGTTAGTTGTTCTTTTTGATCAGCCGGGGTGTCTGACCCATACGGAAACCCGTCACCGTTGCTTAAGGGTATCCGAACCAAACTGAGAATTCCATGCGTCCCACCTACACATGGAAATCCCAGAGACAGATTGCTGAAATGGAAAGCGCGCTCTCTCTCCCTGGAGGGACACTTCCCGATTCCCTAATTCCGTGCGTTTGTGCTTTGGGGATAACTGCTGGAAGCTAAAACTTGCCATTGATAGCTTTCCCTCTGCTTGTTCAGCTAGGACCACCATACCAAATAAGGCTTTTGACAGGAGCTGTAGAGGAGAATTCCCTAACCCCAGTGACTTGTTTGCGCTTCCAAGTCCTGTTGATGAGTTCTGCCCATCAGCACTGCCTTGTTAGTCACTGCAGCAGATGCCACCGACTGACCTCAATGTCGATGTCACACAGTGCATGTGGAAAAAGGTCAACCTTTGTCAAAACAGACTCACGCAAAACTCACTATGTTATATTCACTATTCAAAAAAATAAAATTGGTTTGAAGTCCTTGATTTATTTCACGAGTGGAATCACGTTCTTTTGTTTTAATAATAATCCTTAACAGTTGATAATCGGGCCTGTTATCACATATCGAGATGTCTTAAAACACTTCCCAGAATTTACTGTGAAGTGTATTGACTGTGTATTTTCTGGGAGAAATGTAGCAGTCAATTTTGCATAGCACTGTCCCACAAATAGGCAGACATTGAGTGACGATTTATTTTGGAGGGATGATTATGTCTGGAAAGAGATCTGCGAATCGATTAACAACCGTATGGAGTAAGGAAACTTGCCTAGCAACAATAACAACATTTGTCTAAAGCCTTTCTGGTTGGGAGGACATCTCAAGGCGCTGGGACAGTCAGTGTTTCAGACCAAGCTGGAGGTTGGGATCAGGGAGGGTGGAGGGCAGGAGGGGGAGAAGGGTGACCGAAGGCACAGTCGAAGAGAAGAGTCTTAAGATGGGTCTTGAAGGAGGCAAGGGAGGGGGCGAGGCAGAGGGACCGTGGGATGTAGTTCCAGAGGATGGAGGCAGAGTGACTTAACCCCCGGCCATCAATGGTGGTGCTGGCGAGGCAGGGGTTGTGAAGTCAGGTGGGAATGGGGATGAAAGAGTCACAGAGCCTAATTCAGGAGAGGGATACACAGAATCTGGATCTGCAGCCTTTTCAGCCTTCAGCTGGGGGAGAAACACCAAGCAGGGAGTCTGTGTAGTTGAGCCTGGATGTTATGAATGCGTGTTTGAGGGTCTCGGCGGCCTGCGATGTCAGATAGTGGTGGAGACAGGCGATGTTTGAGGAGGTGGGGAAAGGCAGAGTAGGTCATGGCATAGATGTGGGGTAGGATGGATAGTCGAGGATCAAACAAGACGCCAAGGTTCCAGACTGCCTCAGTGAGGTGGATGGAGTGTGTACCCTGGATGTTGATGCTGGAAGTGATTGAGGTGCGGAGGCGCTGACGGGAGCCAATCAGGAGGGGCTAACCACTACCCAACAATACTCCAAGAAGACTCCTGAAGTGTGTCCTATTCCAATCCATCAGAGCGAACTGTACCCTTTACAAA
This sequence comes from Hydrolagus colliei, assembly GCA_035084275.1. NCBI lineage: Eukaryota > Metazoa > Chordata > Chondrichthyes > Chimaeriformes > Chimaeridae > Hydrolagus > Hydrolagus colliei. The sequence goes on along the minus strand of CM068746.1, from coordinate 41,589,423 downwards.
CACACACATTTATTTTTATGTCATAAAAATAAAGGGTTTTGGTAGATGTTATGATGTGGGTGAGTTAACATTGCAGGCAGCTGCTGTGAGCATTTTTTTGACCTGGTGTTTGGTCAAAACAGTTTTTTAAAAAACGAGCTGTTTCCTGAAAATCTTCAAACAAATTGAAAATTCAACCCCAGCGTCCAAATCCTGTCGATGTATTTGAGAAGATTTCACTAGAACCCAAACGCAAAGTCACTCTACTTTACAGTACACGCCGTGAAGCATTTTGAGGCATTTCCAGGACAACACAATATCGAATGCAAAGATTATTATTATTATTAAAAAAAACACAAAAAAATCTAGTTCTGCCAGCTTTGTCTGGCTTTAAACCTGTAAGCGGTTACAGGGTGATTGTCACATTGCCAAAGTTTTGCTTAACTCTTCGACGCCCTGATACATGAAGCAGCGTGCAAGTGAAGGTCGTCTCAAATCTGTGGTGTTTTTAATGCCAAGCTACCGATCTTGCTGTTTCGTATCTAATTGTCCCTTCAGCTCCCCCAGCTTTCCGACCTGCTCTCTCCCCCCACTCCGTTATTGCCCACTGCCTCCACTTAACTCGCTCACCCCTGGTCAACCCTCCCATCATCGGTGGCTGTGGCTTCAGCCACAGTGTGTAACTCTCTTCCTCAATCCCTCTGCCTTACCCCATCCTTCACCTCTTTCAGACTCTGCCCTCCGTGAAGGGTGCTGTACAGTATCAATGAAAGTTGTGTGCTTCACTTGGCTCCACTTTTTTGGTGGTAAAATCGATAAACCAAAGTTATTTGAACTATTTTTTTGCAGCTGCAATCAATCTCCCCCCCCTACCCCCCCCCCCTCCTCTCCCCCCCCCCCCTCCTCTCCCCCTCCCCCACCTCTCCTCCCCCCCCCCCCCCTCTCTCTTCTCCCCCCCCCACTCCCCCTCAATAAATGCATCTTGGTTTCACTTGTTGTAAATGCCGTAGAGTAGTGGTTCGCCTGCTCGCCTCACAAGTCAGGCGGACCCCGGTTTAGTTCCTGGGTTGGGGGGCAAAACCTTTGGCAAGTTTTCTTACTCCAAGCGTTTCTGTTTACCTCGCAGTAAATAGGAACCCTGTTATTAGTTAATTGACGGATCGCTTTCCGGTGGTAATAATCTCTCTCCCCCACCAAAAATAATTGGGTCACTCAGTCCACAACTGTTTGTGGGAGGACCCTGCTGCGTGTGCGTGCAACTGGCTGTTGCATTTCGCCCACAAAATACACAGTCACTCCACTTCAGAATTGATCCGGTGAAGCGCTGTGAGACATCTCAATTATGTGATAACAACAACAATAAAATGATACTTGTAAAGCACCTTCACCTCAGGAGGACATCCCTGACAAGCTGCTATATAAACACAAGCATCATTATTATTATTATTACTTTGAAATGCAGTCTGGTGGGTGGGATGTGCCTCCCTTTTTTGTTAAAAAACTTGATTTCGATCAGAAAATCTCTTGTCACCATGGACAGCTCTCTCTCTCTCTCTCTCTCTGTTACTGCCAAAAAAACTTTTAGAAGCATTTTGTGGTTTGATGGCATTCTCTTTCGGATTAAGTTCCCTGACCTTTGTCTCTCTCTGTCTCTCTGTCGTGTATTTTTTTCTTTTTAAATATAAAAAGAAGAAAGATCAGGACATTGTTCTTCATTTAAGAAAGAATCACAGAGTTTGGAGTTTTTAATTTTGTTCACCAAAGTTTCCCTCAAAATCCCTGGGCTCTGGCCATCCAATGTGATTTTGAACATGTATTTATATATATATATATAGTGTATATGTGTGTGTATACTCAGCAGTCGCCAGTGTTAATACATATATATATATATAGTAATACTGTATATATTATGTGTGTGTGTATTTACTCATCTGTCACTAGTGACAAGTGATAGAGTGGATTTTTAATAGAAAATATATACACATGAAGGATTGTTATATACAGTATATATATATATATATATATATGTACACACTTACGCACACAAATGAGTGTGTGAATTCAGTGGCATTTGCTGCTATTTTTCCCCCCTCTTCAAATGCCAACACTATAAATATTCGCCGAGAGATTCATCCATCCATCAGGGTATAAAAATAAAAAGGGAAAAGAGAAAAGAGAGAGAGACCAGAAGAGTGATTTTTATTCCCCCCTGAGTTTAGGGTTAGAGGGTATAAGGTTTGCAGACACAGACAGGAGACATTTGCTTTGCAACATGTTGCTGCCAACTCTCCTCTGTGTGTTGGGCTTGGAGGAGCCTATTCTTATTTGTTTACACACACACACACTTTGCAAACTTTTTTCTCCTGTAACGTGGTCTGAGCACTAGAGCACTTTTACTGGATGCAAATACAAACCAACGTGTTGGTGATGTCAGCAGCTCCAAGGTGCTTTATGTAGAGGAGAGAGAGAGAGAGAGATGATCAGATTGACTCCCACACACACACACACACAATACTGACACACATACACACACACACACACACAATACTGACACACATACACACACACAGGTCAATTAAAACAAACCAACCACTTAAATAACACCTGTAGCATCTGTCTGAAACACCAGGACTATACACACACACACACACACACTTGTCTGATCTGAAAGTATTCATTTGCATTGTAAAAATTTGGATTGTTCTCACCCAGTTTCCTCCACCTCCCCCCTGCCCCCCCACTCCCCACACATCCCCCCCCCCCCACACACACACATCCCCCCCCTCCACACCCCCCCCCCACCCAACCCACCTCCCCCCTGCCCCCCCCTCCCCACACATCCCCCCCCCCCACACACACTCCCCCCCCCACACACACACACACTCCCCCCACCCAACCCTCCTCCCCTCCACACCCCCCCCCCCACCCAACCCACCTCCCCCCTGCCCCCCCCCTCCACCCCCCCCACACACACACACACACTCCCCCCCCACCCAACCCACCTCCCCCCACCCCCCACCCCCCCCACCCCCCTCCACACACCCACACACACCCCTCCACACACACACTCCCCCCACCCAACCCACCTCCCCCCAGCCCCCACCCCAAGCTCACACACTATAAACTCAGTATAAACTCAGTCCAGCGGATCACACTTTCTGTGCAACTCTGAAGCCTCCTACACCAGCCCTGGGACAAAACAGCTTCAAGTACCTGCTCTACACTGGGTGAGTGGAAAGGGAGAGGGAGAGAGGGAGGGAGGGAGAGAGGGAGGGAGGGGAGGGAGATGGATGTACAGTATAATCTTTTTGCCTTCCCAGCTGGTGTACAGGTGGTGATGTGTGAATAAGGGATATATACACAGTGTTACTGAGTGTGTACTCACAGCCAGCTCCCTGCTCAGATACTTTCCCTGGAGGTTTCAAAACACAGCAGACTGTAGTGACTGTGTTATTACCCCCCCCCTCCCCACACACACACACACACACACACACCTCCACTTCTTCACCCCCCACCCAAAGTATTTAGGAAACTTTCACGACACACAAGTCTGTACCAAGCACCCAGTCGAGTGCTGTACTGATTGTAACATGTGAACTTATACACAGGCAACTGGGAAACTCCTGCTCAAAGTTGGGAAAGTTGATAGGGATTTGGGATTCCATGGTTTGTTTTGATGTATCCTCTCCCAATGGTGAAAAGGCGCTGCACTGCACTGTCTGTACACATGGGATTCTGCTGATGTTGTTGTTGTTGTTGTTGAAGGGACTTTGAAGTCGAGATCTCTTTCCCTCTCCTCTGTCCCCTTGTCTGGGAGAGGCATCAAAGACAGGCTGAGATCTACTACACACACACACAGAGACACAGAGACACTGACAGACACACACAGAGACACAGAGACACTGACAGACACACACAGACACAGAGACACTGACAGACACACACACACACAGAGACACAGAGACAGACACACACTGGGACTCTGTGCAGAGTAGGGGAGGGTAACGGGACGCTTTTGTTTAAGGGAAACTTCCTTAAAAGCTTCCTGTAATGTGTCTGTCTGTCTGTCTTATCTGTCTCTCCCCCCCCCCCCCCCCCCCTCTCTCTCCATGTCTTGTCTTACACAGACAACTCTCACTTCAGCTGCCAGTGTTGGTTGGTCGGTGGGTGGGTTGGTTACAGATCCCGTCAAACTCAACCAAACTTCTCAAGCACCTGACCACCCACAAGGTAAGTAAAGAAGTAAGTGAAGCAGGGGTGGGAGAGAGGAGGGGGGGGGATCTTTTGCTTTCTTAAAAAAAAATTATCTATTTAATTTTTTTAAATTGTTTTAAAACTTGTTTTTTTGACGCTGTTTCAACTCCGCTTTTGCGAAAGAGGCTTCAGGTTTTCAGTTTCTGTACAACAATAAACAATAATACTGCAGTAATAATAGTAATAATCTTTGCATTTGATATAAAGCGCCTTTATCATATTGTTCAGGCGTCTCAAAGCGCTTTAGAGAATACGGTAAAAACCCGTTTATCCGTGATCTGATCGACCGTAACTTCCGTGTAACCGGCACCTCGAAAAAAAAGGTCCGCATTCAATTAACTGGAATTTATCCGGAAAAACGCTTTTAAAAATTTTTTGGGTGTGTGTTTTCTGCCGAATATCCTGCAAGCCCTTTAACCATCACTGGCCAGGTCCTGAGGGTGCCGGATAAACAGACTTTTACTGTATATTGTGAAGTGGGATTGACTGTGTATTTGACTGTGGAAGTGCAATAGGACACTAGCTCACATGAAGAGTGCTGTACACAGTAAATGCGAGTTGTTACTGTTGGAGTTTGTGTGCAAAACTCAAGCCAGCCAATGGTGCAGTAATGTCCCAAAGACAGTTGTGGATTGAGTGACAACTTTTTTGGGGGGGGAAGGATGATTACCCCTAGAGAGCAATCCACCAATGGACCAGTAACCGGGTTCCTACTTCCCGCTGGTAAACAGAGGCTTTGTGAAGTAAGGAAAGTTGCTTAAGTTTTTGCCCTGTCCGGGGGGAATGAAATGTGGTTCCTGTCACCTGCCAAGTGAGCTAATCGCTAATCGCTAGGCTGAGGGACTTCACATAAAACTTGCATTTGTATTTTATATTACGCCCCATCTGAGGGCTGAAGAAGACACAGCCTGGGTGCGTTTGAATGTGAACCTGTGCAAACTTGTTGGTCGCAGATCGGAGGCCAAGGAGATGCCAAACACAAGAAGCCGATTTCAGCAGCTCAGCCTCGCCATGTTTCTCCTGTGTTCCATACCCGCAAACGGGAAGCCAGTGGACACTGCCTCTGATATCAGGTACGCTTCTCAGGTTGAAGGCAAGGGGGGGAGGGGGGAGGTGTGGGAGAGGGGTGGTGGGGGGAAGCAAGGGAGAGGGGGAGGCAGGGGAGAGGGGGAGGCAGGGGAAAGGGGAAGGCGGGGGAGAAGGGAAAGTGGGGGGATAGGAGAGATTGGGGGAAGAGGGGAGAGCTGAGGGAGAGGGTAGGTTGGGGGGAGAGAGGAGGGTGGGGGAGAGAGGAGAGCTGGGGGAGAGGGGAGGGTGGGGGCGAGAGGGGAATGTGGGGAGTTAGAAGGTGGTAGGTTTCCAGGAGGCTTTAGGGTGGGAATACACAAACTTGCATTAAATACTGTACTACAAGTTTTCATTTCCATCGCTGTGAGGTGAGTTGACCATAGCTTTGCTGGTTCAATGTGATCCAAGTGAAAGGTGGAGTGAAACAGTCACATTTTGCAGTCTCTCCCTCATGTGCACTATCAGTAGAGACTCTCCAAAAACAAACCAGGGATTGTAATGTAGATTGTACAGATGTGTGGAGAATTCCCTAAAATAGCTCGACAAAGACTTAGGAACTTAGGAACATTTGGAATTGCTGGACGGTAAATGACCATGGTCCATCTAGTTCCCCTTCAACTATCCTTGCTGGTCACTTGCTACAATAACAGAGATATCGACAGCGGTTAATTCTGTGTAGATCAGTTGAGATCTCATACCAAGTGCAAGGGTTATTATTATTATTATTATTATTATTATTATTATTATTTTAATTGTGTTGAGATAGACCTGGAGCAAAAGAGCTGAGCCTGAGAGGAGCCTGGGGGGTCACGTGTGAAGTATGTTGTCTGTTGCTGTTTTCAGGAAGAGGTCAGTGTCCGAGCACCAGTTCATGCACGACAAGGGCAGGTCCATGCAGGAGCTCAGGAGGAGAATGTGGCTCCATAACGTGATGGGGGAGCTACACACGGCGGAGAACCGGGACTCAGCTCACTCCCACCCGTCCCGCAACTCCAAGCCCCCGGCCGGCTGGCCGGACTCCCCGGACCTCGGCAAGCTCCTCCTAATCAGGGTGGCCTCCAGCAACGAGGGCACCAGGACTCCGCTGCAGCAGATGCAGGAGACCGACAAGCCCGGCCCCCTGAGATACCAGAACTCCAAGAAAAACGGCAAAAAGAAGAAGAAAAGGCAACAGCAGCAGGTCAGGAGCGGCAAACGGCGAGCGCAGAAAGCCCAGGGGAAAAACAAACGCAACGCTCGCTCGGCCGGCCCCCAACGCCAGAGCCCAGAGAGAGGACCCCACCTCCGCTCGCTCCTCACCTCCATCTCCAGGCAGCACTGAGACTGACGGCCTCAGTGACAGGTGCGTTTCTAAGCCACAACGATCCTTGCGGTTGTTGAGAGGTCTCAAAGTGCTTTACGGTACCTATCATTTATTGTAAAATACCGTGTGTTTTGAGGGTGAAATGTGACAGCCGGTTGCGCACGGCAGCCCAATCAACTAATACAGTATTTCCTACCTTACTGCTAGGTAAATAGAGGCATGTGGAGTGAGGAAACTTGGCTAAGGTTTGGCCCCATCTGGGAAACAAACCCAGAGTCTCTCGCTTGTGAGGCAAACAGGATAATTACTACGCGCACTATAGGGCTCCATTAACTGGGAAACAAAATCTCAAAACCACTCTTAATTGCTTTAATGCAATTCTGGTCAAATACTGTACCAAAAAAAAGTACAGAAGTGACCAAAAAGTTGTGATATGTACTTTTATTATCTAAAACAAAACTATCAAACTTTCTTTAAGACTTACAACACTGGAATGGTATCACTCCATAATAACAGCCAGAAGGAAAAACCTTTTTGGTGTTAAGTTTTAACCCAAAACATTTCCTTGACGCCAGTTAAAGTCACAGAGAGAGGTTCACAAGGACAGATTCGGATGCCAAGTGGGTGAGAGGTGGAGAGGGGGGGGTTAGAAAGTGTGTTAGAAGTTGATTCTGAGATGCTGTTTAAAGACGGCAAGTGAATAGTGCAAGCCAAACGTATGGATTGTTAGACGATATAAGACTAAGGTCCATCTAATTCGCCCTCTGCCATCCTGGTAGTCACATTGCTACAATAATGGGAGATGTTGACAGCAATTAATTCTGGATGGATTAGTCTACAACAGAGTGGAAAGTTTTGGCAACCTTAGATCCAAAGTTACCTGGTTCCTCCAAACATATGACACTTGTTGTGTGTCACATCTCAAATCTCCGAAGGAACAGAAGGAGAGAGTTGGGGTATAGTAACTGAAGCTTGGACACTGATGATGATGATGATGATGATGATGGAGGGGACATGCTACAAGCCCAAGGTAGCTGAGCAGAGGAGGTCTTACTGACAGGCAGAACATAACGACTTTGTTTATTTTATTTTTTTAAATGCTGGATGAAACATTGCTTTGTAAATTTATGAAGAGTTCCTACAGAAATGGGCTCAGGGGCAAACAGGCCCAGAATTATGGAAGTCAGAGAAATGGAACATTTGAAAACTGCAAGTCCATATTACAGTACACTAGTGTACTGAGAATTATTACATAAAGTTTCTCACTCACCAAACTCTCCCCCGTCCAGTCCATCATGAAATGAATTGTTCTTTTCACTGGAGGGCACTGTGGCTTTGTTATCTCATCCATTGGTTAATGTTCATGTGTAAGTGTTACAGTATTTGACCAAATCCTCTCCGCAGACCTGTGGCATATGTGACTGTGGCATTAGTAATCAGGCATGAAAACACTGGCTGTTTTGCTCCCCCCACCCTCCTCCCCTCCCCAAAGCCGAGCCAATTACACCAGCCAACCACCGAGATCAACAAACTAGTGTTCAAGGCCAAGACACCTTTACAAGTCCACTTTTGTGCATTATGACACTGCGGTGTGTAGCTGGGGAAGCCAGGTATTGTTAGAGGATCTTATCCTTCAGATGAGACGTTACACTGAGGTTCCCGTCTTGTGGATTCAAGTGGATTTTAAGGATCCGTCAGGATCTTTCCTTCCTAGTCTATCATGTACAACACCAAACAAAAGGAGAAGGGAGTTTCTCTCGGTGAGCTGACCAACACTCACCCAGGTGAAATTTGTTTGTTGTACGTTGCTCTACGTAAACTGGCTGCTGCATTTTGTCTGCAAACAATGCGCTTTGAGACGTTGATAAGACGTGAGAAGCGCTGGATCGAATGCAAGGATTATTATTATTATTTATTTTATAAAACAAGACTTTATAGTCATGTCCGCAAAGCTCTTTTTGAGACATTTTGATGTGACAAGATACAATAGCAAAATCAAAATCATTGTGTGTTATGTGCGATCTACACTCTCAGTGTAAATCGGATTAATTTTATTGGAAAGGTACTGGCCAGTGGTACTGCGTTTCCTGTTGGTGGGTTTAGCAGATAAAGGAAGTTAATTTCTGAATCTCAGGACCAAGAAAAAACACAATATTCAGATATAACCCTTGGAAGGCGATCCTCCAATCGACCAACGACTGGGTTCCTACTTACTGCTGGGTAAACAGAGGTGTGTGGAGAGGTTTCACCCTGTCTGGGAATGAAACCCAGGTCTAATAATAATCCGTCCCCAAAAATACACATTTATAAAAATTGGTCATTTTCAATCCACGACTGTTTGTAGGACGCTGCTGTGCTCAATTGGCTGCCGCCTTTCGCCCACAAATGTACAGTCAATTCACTTTGACAGTATATTCTGTGAAGCTGTTTGAGGCATCAATAAGATGTGAAAAGCACTATATCAAATGCAAGGATTATTATTATTATTATTTTTCTTTAGAAGATATTTATTCCACCGGATAAGGAAAGTGACCTTGTATTTTCTGTTTTCTTGCAGGAAGGTCCGATGTTTTTTTGAGAAGATCGAAACAAACCCTGTCGGGACAGTATTCTGTATCTGTGATCATAATGAAAGTATTAGAAGTATTTATTGATTGTAAATAAATAAAACACACAAGAATAAAAACATGAGTGTGCACGAAGGAGCTACATTTAGTCATTGCGAATATTTGACAAATCCATGATAATGTCACATGCCCTAATTTATTTGTAAAATCATCTATTTATTTAAACTGTACCCTGGTGCTGCTAACTTATATATATTTTGTAACACATGCACTTTTACATTTCAAGTCATTTGTTACGCGTCGTATAATAAAGTTTTTTCGTGATTCACTGAATTTAAAGGTAGTGGTACTCTTTAATAAAGCTGGAATAAACACTGAGATGAGGCATATAATAGTACCGATAACCCTCGACCTGGATTCGTTTCAAAGCGCTTCACGTAAGATATCTCAAAGTGCTTCACAGAAAATACTGTTAAGGCAATTGCATACAGCAGTGTCCCACGAAGAAACGTGGATTGAGTGACTTCATGTGTTTGAGGGATTATCACCTCCAGAAAGTACTGAATTAGCCAATCGACTAACAACAGGGCCCCTACTTATCGCCAGGTAAACAGTGGAGTGAGGTAACTTGTCTAAGGTTTTGCCCTTCCCGGAAATCGATCCCAGTTTCTCTCGCTTGTGGAGCTAGAAGGGCTCCACGGAGTAGCAGTACTTATAACAACAACAACAACAAATTACACTTATAGAGCGCCTTTCACATCGGGAGGACGTCCCAAGGCGCTGCACAGGAGGCGTGTGACCCGAGCTGGGAGGGGAGTGTTCGGGAAGGGGTGAAACACGTGGGGGAGGTCGAAAAATTCGGGATGGAACAAAAGGCACGATCGAACAGGAAAGTCTTCAAACCGGCCTTGAAAGAGGAAAGGGAAGAAATATAAATATAAATATATCATATAGTTATGATAAAGGGAACCTCGGAGCATTGCGTTCGCACAGCCCTACTCGGGGAAGCAAACAGCAGGGAACTCGAGCTCTAAACACAGTCACTTGACACCCTACGCTCTGTGTCTTTCTCTGAACTCAAACCTAAAGCGTAACACGCAGATTAAATTCAAACTGCAAATTAAACTGAGCACAAGGTTCAGCACACAATGTGCTCAGGAGACCTTTCCAACAACACAAATAAATACAATCATTGCATCTGATGCAGCGTTGATGACCGTGAAGCAGCTCAAAACACTTGGTAATTGTCTCCAGGTGTGGTGGATTTGCTTGTGCCAATGCGGCAGGCCCGGCTTCGCTCCACACACAGGAGGGACACCAACAAGCGGCCAATTTATCTGGAGATTCATTCGCTGGACACCTTTCAGCCACGTCTGAAGGACGTCCAGAGTTGCTTCTCAAAGATGAAGGAAAGTGAGAGGAAGAGAATTGTGACGGAAGTCTGAGGGTTTTAAAGATAGTCCAGTCAAAGCCAAGGAGAGAGCGAGCGAGCGAGCGAGAGAGCGAGCGAGCACAACGGGGTTAGAGTTAAACATTCAGAGAGGGTTTTTGAAGATCGGGAGAGATGGAACAAGCTGAGAAGCGTTTGAAAGACTTTCTGACTCTTTTACAAAATAAGGGGGAAAAAAACCAACGTTGCTTTTTTGCAGGTCCTGGGCTGAGAACATTGTCGTTGGAATCCATGATCCGAGTGTTGCCTCTGTACTTTGTTATGGTACAATGGCAGGGCCTCCAGCAAATCACTACTTTATCAGTGAACTCCAAGTCTCTGAGCTGGTAAAACAGCACTTGGCAACACATCGCTTAACCTGTGGAAATTTGGTTTGAAACCAGTAAGTCATGGGATCCCACCACAGCTCACAATAGCGGCCGCCAAACAAAACAAGCTTGATGTGTTGGCTGGCACTGAACCCCAGTGGTCAGGGTAGCAGTTAATCCACAGCTCTGTTCATCGAGGCTGTAATTGGCCGGTGTGGAGGGTAGGGTGGGTTTCGGGGGGAGGGGGGGGGGGGTGGGGGTGGGGAGGAGGGGCAGAGCTGGCCTGTGATGAACTGTCGGAGGGTGATGGAGTTTTTAACTTTTCGGAAAGTCTTCCAAAACCTCATGAGCGCTCGGTGCAAAGACACAAGGCAAGGCTGAAGACGAGTCAGAAGATGCAACACACACACACACACACACACACAGAGTGGCGGCTTCCAAAGAGAAACTCAGGAACAAACATGACTGTAACACGTCAACAGTAATGAGCAAATCACAGAGGGCAAGAACTGGGGACGTCCCGAGGCTGAGAAGCAGCACATATACTTCGGATCGCGCGCTGAACAAATGGTTTTGAGAGCAAACACTTGCTTCGCGTTCTTCTCAAACCCTACACACCTCCCAGCTGCCTTCACCATCTGAGCCATGCGTGTTCCTTCACCTTCATTAGAAACCCTGCCAACAGAGAGGACTGTGGCCAGAGCAGAAGCTGTGGAGTTGCTGCGCCCTCCATTGGTCACCACAGAAATGACACTCCTGTCCACCTCTACCGCTCCCATTAATCTGACCCCCAAATCTGCAGGCAATTGGTCTGATAGATGCCCGAGGAGAGCTTGGTATGAACAGCCCATACCCTCTCCTGTCATTTGTTGCTTCACGTTGGATCCTCTATATTGTTTTTGGTCAGCAGCTGGGTGTTAACAGAGATCCAGGCCGGGTCAAGAATTCCATATGTGATAATAATAATACAGTCCTTGTATCTTATCAGGCCGTTGAGACATCTCAAAGTGCTGTACTATGATATACCATGAAGTGGAGTGACTGTGTGTTTCGTGGGCATATTAGGACGTGCAAAGTGAACATAAATTCTTAGGTTTTGTTTGTGGTCTAGTGGGGGCATTCCATCCTCTTCCGAACGAACAAACTTTACTTACGGAAACATCCCGACCACAGTGAGGTTACAATCGAGGCAGTTGACAAAGTGTCAGTAATCACCCCTTTCAAAGTCAACACCTCAATGTGATGGGGGGGTTTTTGTGTCACATCAGGAATGTAACCTCATGAGTCTCTGCTGACATTCCAGCGCAGAGCGGGGGGGCACAGCGGATTGTGCGTGATCTCGCGCTTCAGGTGAGACGTTTGTAACCACGGCCCACATCTGTCTGCCTGTTCAGGTGGGAGTTACAAGAAGCTAAGCCACTGTTTGAAAAGAAAAGGGAGCTTCTCCTGAACTGGAAACAGAGAGTCACTGGGAACACTCGGCAGGTCAGGCAGCATCTATGGAGAAAGATAGAAAAGGGAGCTTCTCCTGCTGTGTTGGCCACCAATTCTTCCAAAATACCCATTTGTGGGACATCAATGTGAGTGACACTTTACAGTATGAGTGGCTTTGAGTTACCCTCCCAAAGGGAATGACGAACTTCAAATATAAAAAATAATGTAAAATAATTTTAAAAAACACAATTGATTTGAGCCAAAAGACTGAGAAGTCTGAATGAGTTAAATCCATCATTTCCAATGACTAAGTGTCCCCAGAGTTCTCTCTCCCCGTGTGTACGTGTATTTGAGACTGTCCTGGAGTCACTTCAATACTTAGAATCATTAAGTTGATTTCTGTTACCGCTGAAAGCTCAGTGGTTAGAGAACTCACCTTGCAAGTGAAAGACTTGAGTTTGATTCCCGGCAGGTGAAACCTCGGGCAAGTTTCCTTACTCCACAAGCCTGACAATAAATTGGTCACTTCAATCCACAACTGTTTGTGGGACATTGATGTGCGTAATCGGTTGCCGCCTTTCGCCCACAAATATACAGTCAATTCACCTTCCAGAATAGTCTGTGAAGCGCTTTGAGACATCGAGAAGACGTGAAAAATACTATCAAATGGAAGGATTATAAATGAAAATCTCATCATAAAAGTTCCTGTAAAAGTGTTTTTGTTTCCATGCTTTTGTTGAAAGTTTGACTTTGTGCAGTTTAATTTTGGATTCTATAACAAAGTGTTTAGCGCACTCACCTTACCAGCGAGAGGTTTGATAATAAACTCTCCCCACCAAAAAATTTTTAAAACTATTTTTGGGACATTCAATCCACGGCTGTTTGTGGCACTCTGTTGTGCGCAAATTGGTTGCCACATTTCACCCACAAAATGTACAGTCACTACACTTTACACTATAGTCTGTGAAGCGCTTTGACAACGTGATCAGCTCCTTGGGACGTCCTCCCGACATGAAAGTGTCTGTCTGTTCAGGTGGATATTCAGGTTGTTTCTGGTGTCCTAGCCAACTCGTTCTCTGCTAAAATCATTCATTTAATATCACGACTGTTCATAGAATAATAATAATTAATAATAATAATAATAACCCTTGCATCTGATGTACAGAAGTGTTTTTCAAATCTTCTAGTAGTTCTCAAAACGCTTCACAGAATGTACTGTAAAGTGAATCGACTGCATTTTTCTGGGCGAACATTTATAGGGGCAGTTCAATGCACAAATTGTCTGCCACATTCACTCACAAAACACACAGTCACTACGCTGGTGCTTCAAGAGATCTTCCAAACGAGAACAGGGCAACAAATCACTTGAAAGGCTTTAGTTTCCAGTGTGGGTTACAGTGTCCAGCAGAGGGCCCCAGTGCCACAAATTCAAACCAGTTGAAGCTCAGACGACTCGGAGATTTTTTCGGTCACGTCACGGACCGTCCGAGGGAGAGTGTGTGGAGTTTCAGCGTTTGACTCGGAATTTTAAAGCCCTTACTTAACATCGCGAGTGGGAAATGGGAAAGGCAGCTTGGCAAGAATATTTCCACAAGCTTCAAACAACATTGACGTTTGCATCCCCCAGAGTAAAACACGTCCAGGGATTTCATTCCTTGTCGAGTGACTTCATATTTGCTTGTTTGGTTGTTCTTGCGAAAGACCTTGAAGTTTCTCCCAGCGTTCTCACCAACCACCGGCAGCATTGCTGTGTGTGCTGCATGCGTCTGAAAACACAGTCACTACACTTCACAATCAATCCTGTGAAGCACTTTAAGACATTGAAGCTGAGTCCAATTGCAAGGATGATTATTTTAAGAACTGAGGTCACTTTTAAGTACAAGGTACAGTTACCCTCTATCTACCAAGTTTTATGATTCTAAAGGCCTCAAATCTTCTTGAAATAATTAATATAATTTGTTAAATGTTCAAAAATACAAGAATTATATATATATTTTAAATCACACGACTTGAGAGACAATTTCAGGGAGTCTGCTATCTGCTATAGTGGTGTCCTATAGCTCAGTGGTTAGAGCATTCGCCTTACAAGCGAAAGACCAGGGTTCAATTCCAGGCAAGTTAGGGCGAAACCTTGGGCAAGTTTCCTTACTCCACACACACACGCCCGATAATAATCCCTAAAATCCCCCAATAATAAATAGGTAATTTCAATCCATGACTATTATATAATAATAGTAATCCTTGCATTTTGATATAGCGCTTTTCACATCTTATCGACGTCTCAAAGCGCTTCACAGAATGTACTGTAAAGTGAATTGTTTGTGAATTGTTTGTGGGGACACTGCCATGTGCCATTGGCTGCCGCGTTTCACCCACAAGTATACAGTCAATTCACTTTACAGTACATACTGGGAAGCGCTTTGAGGAGTCTAGAAGATGTTAAAAGCTCTATATCAAAATGCAAGGATCAATATTATATATTATTATAACAGTCATGGATTGAAATGACCTATTTATTATTGTATTTTTGGAGGGATTATTATTATTATCCTGTTATCCTATTATCCTGATATTGACCTGGAAGGATGGACCTGATGGTGACTCTCAATAATAGTTATTATTGAGTATTTAATAATTATATAAATGAGAATATAATTTGATACAGTGCCTCGCCACATCTTTGGGACGTCTCAAAGCGCTTCACAGGATACACTGTAAAGTGGGTTGACTGTGTATTTTTGTGGGTGAAACGCGGCAGCCAAACGTGCGCAAACGGCCGTCAATTGAGCGACCGATTTTGTTTGGGAAGATTGTCGGCCAGGACACCGGGGAAGGGAAACTTCCCTGTCTTTTCGACTAAAGAGTTGTGTTAATGAGTGCGGCCAGCAGGGTATCAGGCAGTGCCTGGAGGAGACTGAACCAGTCTGCTCAGTTTCCCCCCCCCACCCCGCCCCCCCATCATTCACACTCATTAAGTTAGCTGTTTTCCGAGGTTACTGGGAGACAGACTGACAGTTCTGTCACTCTCAATCATTCACTGTCACAGGGGACTCAGACTCTCTCGCAAAACACTCAGTTTTGTTGTCAATGGTGTTTAGGCTTTTCGTACCTTCTGCATTTCATTTTCCTGCCTTGCTGGGAAAATTTCTTTTTCGGGAAGCGAACTCAGAGATGTGGGGATATTTGTAGCCTTTCCTCGTGCATTCCTAATGTAAAACATTTTTTTCTCTCTCTCTCTCTCTCTCTCTCTCTGTCAATCTACGACTGTTTGTGGAACATTTCGCCCATAATACAGTCAATCCACTTTACAATACACCGTGCTCTTTGAGATGTCTCAATGATGTGATAAGGTGCGATATGAAACGCAAGAATTATTCATATAATTATAACTAAAATTGATCATTTGCTTCACAGCTGTTTGTGGCACAATTCCTATGTGAAAATTTGAACTGCGTTTGCCTGCAAAACACAGTCACACTTTACAGGGAACCCTGTGAGACATCTCCCCATCGTGAAAGACGCAAGATCCAACACAAAGATTCTTACTATTCAGCGTGCCAATACATTACTACATATTTATTCATTTCTAATTCAAACAAGGGAGCATTTAAGGTAACTCCTTTGCGCAGCGCAAAAAAAATGATAGCGGCGTAGAATAGAGCAACAGAAATAACAGGGGAGATTTCCCATCGCGATTAAGTCATGAAATTCCAAATGGAAAAAACAATGAACGTACAGTATTCAGTTTAAGGAATAATCAGAGAGGATACACCTCCCATCACCAACACACATAGCAAACAGGCAATCACTCACTGGGCATTGCAATCCAGCCACTCCCTTTCAGACGCAACTCAGCCATCTCCCCCAACTTCCAGTCACGGACTCACTGTTAGCTCTACATGCCAGGCTCCCTTTGTAAGACCCGATGCCATCCCTGGGCTTCACCACCACTGGTCACCGACTGTTCCAGGTTCAGGCATTTCTGGATTCTGATTGACAACACACTTCAGAGCGAGTGAGTCTGTCTTTAACGGGACAAAGGCGGCTGTGCCCAGGTGCTCTGGTACTCACCGTCATCCAATGATAAATTGCCACCCCCCCCCCCCCCCCCATCCCCCTAAAGATCTGTGCACCCAATAAGATCCACTAACATCACTAGTGGCTGTGTTTCCTGGACTGATCAGTGCAACGCCAGACAATGTGGAAGAAAAACCGTACAAAGCACAAAACGCAAGCTTCCTCGTGACATCGGGAAATCCTTTGGTGCTTTTGGAAGATAGGCAGCGATTCAGCCGCCCACATGAGCGTTCAGCAATGCCCTGACATCAACCTATCTCCTCCAACTCATGGGCGCAGGCCAGTGGCTAGGGAGGGACCTCCAGCTGCTGTTGTCTCCTCAGAGAGATTGAAGCTGTTGTGGATCAGCAGGTTGATTTTCTTGATGTTTTTCTCTTCAGAATCCAGTCTGTTCAAGATGAAATCCAACTGGTTCTCCATGCGCACTGGATAAATCAAACAGTTTTTTTTATCGCTGCTCGGTTTACAATTGCATGGACTTCCCTTGTCTGAAAATCAGTCAGTCTCACGATACAGACGTCTTTTGATAGGGACTAGGGAACAGGAGGCCAGTCTGAATCTAGTTAAGGCCTAAATCCAATAGGCCAGTGCAGACAATTCTGCCAGTTTATAAGATTACAACAGCCCTTTTCAGCCAAATTCTCCATATTACTTTGTCCACATTTAAAAAAAAATTCAACACCATTTTTCTTTTGGATATTATGTATTGTCGATCAGTTTTCTATCTTGCAATATTTATCTGACGTTGACCTTAAACATCTCAGGAATGATCTGCCCCAACAACACCCAATTTCTAGTTGACATGATACCAACGTCTTCCATCGTGAGCAGTCGCCCTGCCACATGTTGCCTTTCTTTCAACACAAAGCTACAAAAAGGATAGACACACGAGAAGGCCACTTAACCCCTGGCCTATTCCACCATTCTATTAGATTACGGCTGATCTGAACTTCGACTCCATGAGCTTGATTTCGCTCCGTATCACTTGATACTCATACTGAACAAAAACCTATCTATGTACCTCAGTCTTGAAAATTTAACTTGAGCAGACTTTTGCATTTTATCGCAAGTTGGGTAACTCGATGTCTAGCTCAACAAGAGTGGAAGTTTGACACTCACCGATAAGATAGATGGCGAGAGCTCCCAGCACAAAGCTCACCAACAGCAGCGCGATCATCACACACGGGAGTGTGCGTTTCGTCCAATGACGGACACGGGGTTCAGGACAGTTCCCAGAAGGTTTGGCAGCTGTCAGATCTGAAAGGGAATGAAACGGCCGTATATGTTACTTACCTTGCACGCCTTCTTTTGTCAAAAAGGTTATTTTTGACTCCCTCCCTCGCAATCCTCTGCCCAGCACTAAGCCACACATCAGCCCAAGGAGTCAATGCTCACGTAGAATAGTGGTAATAATCCTTATATTTGACACAGCGCCTGAATCGTTTGATATTGAGTCTGATTATGACGTTGGGAGTCTCAAAACGCTTCACAGAATTACATTGTAAAGCAGCTCGACTGTATTTTGTGGGTAAATTACAGCAGCTAATTGTTCACAGAGGAGTCCCACAAACAGCCATGGATTGAGTGATTTTTCTTATTGATGGATTATTACCCCCCCAGAATTGACTATCAGCTGAGGTGCCAACTTACTGCTCGTTGAAAAGATGCTCTTCAAGGAAACTTGGAACCAAGGAAACTTGCTTAAATTTTCGCTCCTTCCCGGAATCGAACCCGGCTCCTCCTTCTGTGGGGCGAACCTGCTAAACCATTCCACTGCAAGACTTCATGTGAGTCCCCGCCCTCCTCACCCACTCTCTCCCTTTGCAGCAGACCAGGTACTGAGAGCAGGGATTTCCTCCTATAGCCCTGCACATCAAACACCAAAGGGTGTTTTTCCACTGGACACTGGGGGTTTTTTCTCTCCGAGAAGAAGAGATTCGTACTCTACAACAAACCGATGGAAACCAAGCAGACATGGAGCCCTCTGAGGTTAGATTTCTTAAACTTGATGATAGATTTCAGTGTGCGTCAGACAACCCAAACTGCCCCAAACTAAATGGAACAGTACCCAACGCCCAGCACAACAACCCTCTCCTAGTCTCCGTGACTCATACCAACACAGGTCATTTTCCTGTTGCTGTTCTGTGCCTCTTCTGTGCTGATTTTTTCGGCTTCTCCAGGTTCCCCCCCGTGTTCTGTTGAGCACAGGAGGTTTACACTGAGGGTAACAATGTCAAACGCGATTAAACAATATCTTGCAGAGAGCCACTGTGTCAGCTCAACAAAATTATATTTCTGCCAGCTACAGGAGCGAGTGGAGAAAAGGCCAGAGGAATGCAAGTCCCAATTAGCTTAGTGATAGTGTGTCAACCCCACCCCCCCATAAAAGTTTATTTTGGAGACGTACTCACTTGAAAAAGCATTGCTTGGGTCTTGACAAGCATGTGCCTTGTGCAAGTTATTTATTGAATCGACCACGTACAGCTTTCCTTCACTGTCCAAGTCAGCCTGGGCCAACTCCTTGAAATCGTTCTGCATTTTCATCTGGCACAAAAAAATTAAAGCAAAACTTTGTAGCAACGTGAATTGAAATTCCACCGGCTTTCCGGGTTCTTCCACAGACCCACTCCATTAAAAACAAAATGACCTAGAATCAGAATGAAGCCATTCACCTATTCCTTACTATTCATTAAAATCTCACACAAATAATAATCCCTCAAGTTGATTTAGCACCTTTCAATGTTGGGAGGACATCAAAAAGCGCTTCACAGGATTTCCAGTCCAAGTGTGGTGACTATTTTGAGGGTGGATGTGGCGATTGATGTGTACCCAACGAGGTCCCGTAAATATTAAGTTTGGAACTCCCTCCCTCCCTCCCTCCCTCCCCCTTTGTCTTGCCCCATCTTTCTCTTCGACCGCACTTACGGTCACCTTCCCCCTCTCCCTGGCTCAGGCCTCGGTCTCCACTGTTGTGAAGCCCTTTGAGACGCCACCCGGCCTGGAAGGCGCTATATAAATACAGGCAGTTGTTGTTGTTGTTGTTGTTGTTAAGCCATTATGTCTCAATAAAATCTTTAAAACATACGTAACAATTCCATTTCGTACAGCATCTTTCCTATAATGAGGACATCTCAAAGAATTTACTGCTTTAACTGTAGGGAGTGTATTTTCATAGACAAAACATGGCAGTACATTTGGGCACATTGGTGCGTTGCCCAAATACGAGACAAACAGAATGTCCATCTGGTCCTCTCACATAGCAGAAAATAGTTACACACACTATGGCCTCTGTTTACTCTGAACATACAGTAATCGTTACCCCCCTTCCCCTCCAACACTCTTCCCAGCAGAAATATAACCGTAACAAAGTGAAATTTCTGCACCAGAAAATGAAGGCTGAAACATGTACCTGGAGTTTTAAGATCAGTTTTAAGGTGCCATGAAACTGTTAGGATTATTCCCTTTCACCCAGCTGCGATTTCAGCTCCTCCCGTTCACTGTATCCACTCCTATCCTGCTGCAAATAACTGAAGTATAAGCTTTGGAGAGAGCAGCAAAGTCTGATAAACGGCAAGGGGCTCGAAATCGGTCTCATCGGCTTGGGAGCTCGGTATTTGGAGCGACTGAACTGTCTGGCTCCTTGGCAGATTCGTTGATATTTGGTTGCTAAGTCGAGTGTCTGACACATGCAGACGCACGTCACAGAGGCTGAGTACAGACGTGTGTGTAGGGACCTCCACATGGAGATTTATCTGCATCTCGAATGAAATGGAGGCTTACTCGGCTGATCCCTTTTTTTTTAATGAAGATGGTTTGTGGGATCCCAGAGTGTTTGTTGGGGAAGAAGTTTCACCAACTAAAAGTGAGGTCCCATATTTAAGTGATTGGGGGAGACCAGGTTTGATCCCCAGACTGTACATTTTGTGGGCAAACACAAGAGCCAATTAGGCAGAGCGATGTCCCACATAGACATTAATTGAATGGATTATTAACCCTGGGAAGTGATACGCCAATCCACTAACAACTAGGTCCCCACTTATTGCTGGGTAAACAGAGGAGTGTGGAGTAAGGAGCTGACCTCAAGTGTCTCTCGTTTGCGAGACTAGTGCTGTAACTAGTACCTGTTTAAATTTTAGATTAACAATGTAGAGAACGTTGAGAACTTCACATATTTGATACGTGTGGACTAGTATGTGGACGCAGCTTGTAGCTCAGTCAGTCCTTCCAGACCCACCGATCTGAATGTGGATGAAGGCTGTACAATAATCGAAGATGACCTTTCAAAAAAAAAATCTTCTAAAGCGTGAGAGCTTGAGACGCGTCTTTTACTTACAGTTGAGCATCTCCCACAACGTAGTGCTGAAGTTATCCACCCCCCACACCCCCACCCCACCCCCAAACCCCTAAAGTTCTGGTTTGGGGCTCAAACCCACAGTTGGCTAACTGACACAAGAGAGATTATGGTGCCATCAATTGAGCCAGAGTGAAGTGAAACCGAACAAACACAATCTCAGCACTGGACGTGCGTTAGCTTTAAACATTATATATATATTATTTTTTTACAACATATGAAGCTGCAGAACATCTAATAGATCAAAAACCCACAATCTTACGACCCGGGACCTTTTTTGTGCAGTAACATTATTACAATCCGCGGTATTTTACGGGAACGGTCACGTTAAGTTGCCGTTTCCTCTCCTTTTTGACGCACGCAGTGGAAAAGCTGAAAAATCACCAACCGATACTAAAGGCTACTCACCAGGCTGACTGACAGGCCAAAACAACGCCTACAGCGAAGCGCAGATCTCAAACCAGCAGAATAGGAACAATATTTGGATTTTAAAACATCTGAAATTTCCTTTTCCGAGGCAGGATCTGTCCAGACTAGCGCTGAGACTCAGCCGGGCTGATCTCAAGTGTCTATATATAGCTGGGATTACAGCGAGTGATCAAGTTTCTACATTTAAAAATATACACGCTGACACGGCGATAATCAAACATCATTGCTCAGTTTTACTTTTGCTTTAGACCAGACAGACTCCCTCAAACCTGCCGTCAAATCTCCTTACACTCGATCGAAGGGAGACATTCCAGAATGGAAAGCCCACCTCTTCTGTTCACAGTTCTCATTTAGCCACGTTTTTGATGTAACAAAGTGACAATCAACAGGAATAACTGAATGACACATGTCCACGCTATCATCTCGCATGTTTGGTTACTCTCCAAGACTGCAGACACACACCCCTCCTCTCCCTGCCTCATCGAAACACTGACACACACAATCATTGCTTCCAAAACCCTAAACCATGGGTCCACAAGCCGTATACACAGAACAAAACACAGCTGCAGAGCTAAGGCTCGTGCTGGAAGACATAGTAAACTTTAGCGTTTTAATTGTGCCTTTCATTTCACAAGGACGCCTCAAACCAGTTCCCACGGTTTACTAGCAAGTGCTGTGATTTGAGTATTTGTTGATATGGCTTACGATGCACGAGGGGAAGCCACAAACTGTGCAAGCTGTACTGAGCTGCTGGGCAGTTTCAATAATAACAATAACAACAATAACAATAATAATAATCCTTGTATTTGGTATGGTGACTTATCACATCTTCTAAACGGCTCAAAACGCTTCACAGAAATATACTATTTTGTGGGCGAAATGCGCAATCTACAGGGAATGTCTACCTGGACAGTGAACTCATTCAGATTAGGACATTGAACCAAATCAGTGTCAAAGTGTTCATTTGCAGGCACGTGTTCAATTCAGCCTCAAAATAATTAAGACAATTTTTAACAAATTCACATGTCCTGCAACTTAGCGGTTACAACACTCGCCTCTCAAGGGAGAGAACCTCTGTTTTGGGGTAAGTTTCTTTACTCCGCACACCTTTTTACTTAGTAGTAAGGAGCAATAGGGTTGTTGAACCACTGACTGTTCAGCACCTTGGGATATCCTCCCGACGCGAAAGGCGCTATACAAAGGTAGTTTTGCTGTTAATTGACAGATCACTTTTCCAAGTGTAATACTTTTTCACCCAAGTAAAATATATATGTATACATTAATTTGGTCACTTGCCCACAAAATATACAGTCAATTCACTTTACAGCATAGTCTGTGAAGCGCTTTGAGATGTCTTGAGACAAGACAAGGCGCTATACCAAATGATTATTATTATAAGATAAACTTAATTGATAAAGTGAAGAGCTGGAGTCTCATAACAGTTAGTGTGCTTGCCTCGCAAGCAACTGGATCAGGTCGAAACCTTAGACAAGTTTTCTCCGTCACATGCCTGTTAACCAAGCATTAAATTGGAACTCGGTTGTCAGTCGATTGGCAGATCACTTTCCAGTGGTGATAAGCCTCAAATAAAATTGGTCATTGCCTCAAATCCATTGCATAGCCATTTTTAATGGAGATTATTAACCCTGGAAAGCGATACATCAACCAACTGACCACCGGTTTCCTAGTTACTAGTAGGTAAACAGAGGCCATACCCAGGAATCAAACTCTGGCCCTCCCTCTTGTGAGGCGAGTATTCTAACCGATATGTTACAAGACTCCTTGTAGAAGATACGGAGCAGAAACTCAAGAGAATTATTGATAATTAAGACAATTCAATACGCTTAATAAGTCTCAAGCTGGCTAAGCTTGTTTTTCGTCAATCTGCACAGAAAAACTTATGGAATATCCAAATGTGTGGAGTCTGCAGGCTCACCTGTCCACCTGGCAGATCCCAGAGGGAAAAGCAAAAGCTACTCAAGCTGAAAGGGCTTGGGAGCAGTTGGTTGATGGCGCTGTGGTTGAATTGGGAATCTTGATCGAGGAGTAAACAGCCCTCACAGGAGATCGAGGGAGCAAGTCAGGAGCATTATTTTATGACTGCAATCAACGCAAGAGCTTTGGAGGAAACGATTTGTACAAACATTTGCAGCTGATGCTTGGGAAATCCTCCCACCGTGAAAGGCGTTCGCTCGCTCTATACAGATGTAATTGTGTTGTTATTGTTGATGCAGCCGAGAGCGAAGCCGGCCTGAAGAGTGTGATTATGAAAAGCAGGTGCAGAAGCTTAATAAGGACGAACAATGCATTGGGACAATCTTAACCGTAACATTGGCTCAGGCGCAAAGCACACGCTTTAATCATTTCCCCTTTGTTTGATATTGTGAATATCGAGAATATGCTTCTCGCCATCAGCACTCAATCAACGCACACTGCTACAGTGCCAAAAGGTGACTCAACCCCAAAGCTACTTCACAGTAACAGTAAACATTGACTTCGTTGAATTAAAACTTAGTTTTATCCATAAACAGCTTGAATTTTGTGCAGAATTCTTACCACTTTCACTCACATCGAGAATTGAGTTGCAACTGAACCCAAGTATCTCTTCTTCTCTAGCTAAAATGCCGTTGGGAGTAAGAAACAACTGACATCTGCTAAACAGGAATAGAGACCTTTGCTGAATCTATAGTGGGTTCAATATGACATGGCCATAAAAAGAAGTTAGCACCATCTGCTAGCACTGAAACAGATTTAAACCAACATGGTCCCAGCAGCCAATGAGGGATCAAAAATTCCTTCAGGATATAGTGACTACAAAAATAGTCAGATTACATCTTTCAAGAGGCTGAAAGCAACATTCATGGTTCAGAGGTACAGTAGTAATAATCCTTGCCTTGTCACATCGCCGGAAACACCTCAATGCTCTTCACAAAAAATATTGTAAAAAGTGTTTTTTTTGTTGTGGGTGAAGGAAATGTGGCAGAGCTTCGTGAGCAGGGATCCTTGCCTAAGGTCTTGCCTTTCCCAGGAATCGAACCAGGGAAAGTGAGGCTGGCATGTGAACTGGAAGCCACAGGACTCCACAAGCACTTACTCACGTCACCCGGATGTTTTGTGCTTCACTCAGTGAGATCACTTGTGTTATGAATAGCCAAGAGGCAGTGTCCAGGCGAGCTCCACCCACACTAGTGATAGGAGGCTTTGGCTTTTGAGAAAGAGTACGCTCTAACCAATTTACAAGATATATTTTATGGCTCCATAGTAAAGAATGCTGTGCAATAACATAATAATCCTTGCATTTGATCTAGCGCTTTTCACATCTTATCGACGTCTCAAAGCGCTTCACAGAATAAACTGTAAAGTGAATTGACTGTATATATATTTGTGGGTGAATCGCGGCAGCCAGTTGCACATAGCAGTGTCCCACACACAGCCGTGGGTTGAAATGACCAATTTTATTATTGTGGGTTTTTTTCGGAGGGATAGTTATTGC
This sequence comes from Hydrolagus colliei, assembly GCA_035084275.1. Lineage (NCBI taxonomy): Eukaryota > Metazoa > Chordata > Chondrichthyes > Chimaeriformes > Chimaeridae > Hydrolagus > Hydrolagus colliei. Next base: position 41,564,710 of record CM068746.1, on the reverse strand, counting down.
AATATCTGCATGAACTATTTGATGAACCCCACAGTTTGGAAACCACAGCCATAGAGGCGTTTTACAGGTGGTCAATGATGCAAAACACATTAACATTTAAAGTTGTTACGCTGATGATAGCTGCAAGATAGGATCCCAACTAACTGAACTAACATACTGTTTAAACTTCACTGCTGTGGCAACAGGCCTGGTTTGGCTGACCTTACACTTACACACACACACACACGTGTCTGGCAGGTACATTGAGCAGCCCAGTAGGGACGAGGCTGTGTACTCAGTGCCTTGCATGGTCTTTCCCCCAAAGAGGGAGCCAGAACCAAGCCTGGAAGATAAACAGCACTGAACTGCTTGTGTAACACAATGCAAATACACATAAGGCCATTTCTATAATTCACTACCTTAGGCGAGAGCACAAAGCTACTTCTTGCAACAATGAACATCTTTCATCTGAGAAACCAATACACAGCCAATAGTGCTGGAATGGAAATGGACACGAGGTTTAGTTCGGAGACATCGAACCCCAGTTGAATTGGACAAAGAACAGAAGTGGGGGAATAAACGGTTTGCACACATCTCTTTTATTGGTTTCCCAACACAAGAACAAAATAATAAAGGCAGCACACCCAGATCACACGGAGCAAGAGAATATGCAAAGATACCACCCGCAATTATATTGCTACTATATACTGTCAAATCCCCAAGACTGGTACCCTCAGTGGCTCTTGGGAATCACATTTATTAAAAAAAAGTTCAATCCCGCAAAGCGTGAAACAGTTTCTGGGTGCCCCAAACAACCCTATCAAAGCCTATTGCACCATTCCCAGTGCCATCTCTCATCCTACCTACATCCAGCTGGTATGAAAATTTAAATGGGACAATTGCCCAGCATTGCAACACATCAATTTAATTATTCATCGAAGAGAAACTCCAGACAAACTATTTTGCTGGTCCAGTGATCACAATCCCAACATAATAACATGGCTATTTAAAATGGTCCTACAGTGAGAAACAGAGATAGGCTGGAAACACTTCCAGTATCATGAACACATAGATGTAAGTATTTAGGATGTATTGAGTCAGGGGAGAAAAATCTTGTTGAAACAGAATTGTGTGTGTGTGTGTGTGTACGGCGGGACAGCATTCACAGCATGGAGCTCAGCCGAACAGACTTACACCTCTGAACTGAGGAAACAGCTGTTTCCTGCACGGGAGGCAGTGACAGGTGGACTGATATTGGGAGAATTTTACTGCATGAAAGAAAAGGACGGAATTTTTTTTTTTTTTTTTACAATGTACTTCATGAATAGTTTACTGGAGTTTCCCTGTTTGATTTTACATTTGAAATTGAAAAATGGATTTTAATTTGAAAAACAATGTTAAGCTCCGGAATAATATTTTGACTGGTACATTTATTAATTTAATTATGCTCGACAAAGCAACACTTCATAAATGTAAGTCAAACCACATGACCATCAACAGCTCTAGCCTAGCCTTATATATTAACCGCAAACGAAGATGCAGTTACAAAAATGGTTACTTACACCAATGAAAGTTAAATACAAATTACATCAGCATTATTCTTATCTATGCAAAATTCAGTAAAAAATAAATAGTAGAACTCATTATACTCTTTCTGGTGATCAGTGTTGTATTTAAAAATAGTTGGAAGAGTGAAGGATGGTCACCAGGTTGGATTCTTACTGCAATTCAAATGTATTCGCCAACATCTGCTCTCTTGTCACGTGATTTGTTCCTGGCCTTTGTTCGCGCCTTGCACACGGCAGCGTTGTAATAGTGCTGCAAAGCAAACACACAAAGATCATTTCACTCATCTCAGGTCTATCGTCTGCAGATTACAGCTCCTGCAATGTGAATTCGCAATGAGGAATAATCCTTGCACTTGATATAGCGCTTTACAACCTCAAGTGTTTCACACAATATATTGTAAAGTGGATTGGCTGTATTTTGTGGGCCAAACACGGCTGCCAATTGCACACAGCAGTGTCCCACAAATAGTTGTGGATATATCGAGGAATTTATTTCTTTATTTTTTGGAATAAGAAAACTTGATTAAGACCTGACCAGTCCAGGAATCGAACCCAAGTCCTCTTCCCTTCTATGCAAGGTGAGCACGCTAACTACTGGAATCCACCAGCAGTTACTAATTCAGCCAGTTTTCAATTAGAACATGCAGGACAGCGTCCTTACCCGTTCCACACGAGAAATCTTAGTCGCTTTCAGAGTGGCTGCATCAAGCAAAGGTGGTGGTCCAAGCTCAAAGAGACTGCGTACAAACTCGTTGGCCTGCAAAGATATAACATTGGGATGAAGCTTTTGAGTGCGGCAGAACCGCTCGTAGAGAGAACAGATAGTCCGGTCGAATTCTTGAGGCTTCAGCTATGTCCCTGTTTTTTTGCCACAAATTGAGGACACTTTCAAAGAAGGCCAGAATAGGGCTGGCTTCGGTGAATAACTGATCTGACAGATTTTCTTGTAACAAAAATAATAGTAAGTCATGGCAAATAAATACAGGCAATGTGCAGTTAAAAAAAAAAGCCACAGAAACCAGCGTCTGCCCCCCCTCCAGCAAGAATAATTCAACTTATTTTTACATAAAGTAGAAAAAGTTTTTAAACAGTGCTTAATCGCTCCAGAACAGTTTAAAGGTAGGAATTCCAATAAAAGGCCAGTCACAATCTATTTCTTTAATCTAACTAACGGAAGTAATTTTCATGATTTATCGGAGGACTGCAGGATACGTGGAGCTGCCTCCAGCTTGACTGATGACCATTTGATGAGTTGAATACAGCTCCTTACCTGCAGATGCAATCTGATACCAGATCCAAGGACTTCTTTGAACGTCTCATAAGTGCGTTTCTTTGCCCAGCTGTCGATATACATCCGCTCAGGTCCAAATGTTATTGTCTCGGAGTCAAAGTCTCCTTTCTGTAGGAAAGAGGAACACAATACTCGTACAGTCAAACCTCAACAATCCCACATTCCAAAAGCAGGCAACTCCATAAATCCGACAAGATTTCAAAAAACAAACAGCATTAATTTTTTCCCCGATATCCGGCAAATCCCCCAAATTGGGAATGTCTGCTCACAGCTCACGTGGTGTGTGGGGCGGAGCTTCCCCAGCCATTTCTAGGGTAGGGTGTAAATACCGGCAAACTCCGAAATCCAGGTGAGTGGGCCCAACCGTGCCGGGTTAGATTTTACTGTATACTTATTTATGTGGTTATTGTATTGCACCCTCCATGCAGGGCAGTGTCTGAGAACTTAACGGTGGAGAAGCCTGATTCAGTTTGTTTAGGCTTCTTGGAACTATTGCAGCTCTGAATCCAAAAGCCAAAACAAGTTGTCAATTCAACACCAAGTATTGTTGTGAACAGCTGATACTGTAACACTGGCCTGCAAGCCCACGTTCACTCTTAAATTCAATATGACAAACCTTAGAATACTTCAGAATTCTAACGAGCAATTCAGAAGTTGAAGGAGGGCCAGCAGCCAAATACACAGGCTGGGCAATAGGGACTGAATTCAACTCCCCCCCCCCCACACCCCCAGGGCAGATAGCCAGGCATTCTGACACATGCGGAAACCAACACATAGGTTTCTTCATAGTATCCAAAACCTAGGCAGAGTTCACCACATGCTCATCACCTACACATGGTAATTCCCCTATGTATGGATTGAGAACCTTAGTGTGTGCATTGTATTAAGTGATGTCATTTATCCAGCAAAAAAAAGCATTGTATTCAAGCTTCCTGCTCCTTGTGCAGCTCGGACCACCCAACCCAATGGGTCTTTGGTTGGCAGAGCTGGCAGAAGCCGAGTGGGAGGATTCCCTGCCCGCTGATGAACCAGACTCGTTAATCGGTCATTAATAGTACATTGGACAGCAATGTGAACCCGCCCCGACCAAATAACCAAAACAGACAGTGGGTTGACTCAATTCTAACATTCTCCCCCCTGAAGCCCACAAACTGTAACCAGCCCAGCTTCGAGAAGACTCCATTCACCTCTCCACCCCCCCAACCCGGTTCGCCAGTAGCCAACATTTCCTTTCATGTAATTGCAGAATGATTACCGCATATAAATTCAAATCCCAAAACCTCATTCAAATGAAAACTCTTCAAAAATAGAACAGGTGAAAACAGAAAGATAATCCCTGTTAACCACTTCTCAGTTTGCTGTGAAATCGAACCATCTGACAGACAGGAAGCAGAGAAATAAGATGTACAGCAAAGGTATTTTGAAAATCCAGAATGTGACAGCATTAATTCTTATCTGACAAGTTCCAGAAGCTGCATCAGCTGTTAGTTAACCCATGAGCATTGAGCCAATGCTGAGCAGAACCCTGCTCCCCCATCGATTGCAATCATCTGTAATCCACACACCACAGCAATGTAAGAAAACTCTGCCTGCAGCTCATTATAAATTAAACGTTACTCTCCTGATACTGTGTCCTCTGCCTCAGTCTGTCTGCGTTTTTTTAAAAAAAAACACATCCTTTCCCCTCTCAACAGGTCATCTAACACACAAGATGTGGAGAAGAAAACTCAGTTACCCAAGAGACCATCAGAAACGAAATGTCAGCCTGGTCAAATTACGAGCAGCACACGACATAACTCCAGGTCAAGCAAAGCTTGAGCAATATATATCTTGTAATTTACTTCTGTGAGTTCACAAGTGAGGTTCAGTGAGTAAGGCCCTTCGGTCCACATAATTCAGAAAACACGATATACAATGTTTGCACCCAAACCCAGATCAAGGTGAAATGCTTGCCTCGTACCTCAACTGTCCTCAAGACATCTCTAAATACAGAACGTTGTTTCTTCCTGTCGGTTTTGGCCCGGTACTTATTGCTGTCTGTGGCCAAACATTTCAGCTGTGCACACAGAAGTTCCATATCTTCATAGTCAAAATCCTGAAAACACAACAAATTGCCAGGTCAACAGCTCAAGTTTACAGACAAGCCTTGAACAACATGACCATTAAGCATAGATATTTTTCTAAATTCATGAACTGCGACCCCAGTCATGTTCTCATCATTAACATTGACCGATGTTGAAAATAGAAACAAAACTTGGTGCTTCTCGAAGTTTCCCTTTTCCTTCCCCTCCACAACCCTCAAACTCACACCAAATAGTTTCAATTCAGGGATAAACTGGTTCCAGCCACCTCAGGGTAACTGACAACCTGTTTGCTTCTGCAGCAATATTATCCAGCGTACTGAACAAAGCTGCACCAATCCGCCCCATGAGAACCCAACATGAAAACAAGCAGGCCATCAGCAGCAACTCATTCTGTTCAGATTCCAACACAAGCCTCTGTGGTGCCATAGTAACAGGAGTAGGCCATTCACTCTCGCCAGCCCGTTCCATTACTCTATTAGATCATGGTGGATCTGTACCCTAACTCTGATGTTCCCTCCCTCCCTGCAGCTTTAAAGCAGCACCTACCTCACAGATATCTCGCGCTAATTCAAACAGAAGAGCCATGGTCTCTCCGGCTGCAATTCGCATGTTCACATCACCACAAGACAGAAGAGTTGGCAGTTTGGACAAATGTCTGAAACAGTTAAAGTTTGAAGAATATTAGGATGTAGATGTGAAAGATCACTTGTTTTACACAGTAACAATGTAACCTTTTATGGCTCAAAGCCCACCCCAGAGGCATCAAATCAGCACAGACCAGGATGTAAATCTGGTATTCAATGTTCAAAGTTAAATCAACAATATGCAATTGAACTGAACACTGCCACGGCTGGGCAATGGCAAACAAAAATTCAGTATGTCACCTGATTCAGTGCAGACTTGAGTGCAAGATCAAGCCAGAATTTACATTAATGGCCCAATTTAAGTGCATTGAAAAAGTATGTTGAAGGAAAGTTGTACAATAACAACCCGAAGTACTGCGTTCATCTGTGTGTGTGCTGAACCTCAGGAAGATACACTGGCCCTGGATGGTACAGCACAGATTCATCAGAATGAAACCAGAACTAAAGTGTTAAAATTAAGATGGCAGGTTGCACAAACTTGGGTCTCTTTTCCTTTGAGTTCAGAGGCTGATGGATGATCTGATTGAGGTTTTTAAAATAATAAAGGGATTCAACAGGTGGATATAGAGAAACTACTGGGAATTTAGAAGGTGGCATAATCTTAAAATTAGTTTAATTTAAGAGAAATTAAGAGGCAGTTTTTCACCCAAAGGGTAGTGGTAATCTGGAACTCTCATCCGAAAGGCTGTGGATGCTGGATCCACACACATCTTCAAGACAGAGGTGGTAGATTTTTGATAGGTCAGGGTATTAAGATACAAAGCAAGGGCAAGTTGTTTGACTTGAGGTACAGATCCTCCATGTTCTTAAAGAATGTTGGAACAGGCTGGAGGGGGTGAACAGCCTATTCCTGTTTTTATGCTCTAGAATGGCATTAACAAGCTGCACTATATTGTAACAGCTCTAGGAGTTCTGATCAACTGCACCCACGTGAACTTACTTCTCAAGGGTCTGTGTCACTAATGAGGGTGGGCAAATGGTCAGCAGCAATGTCCACGCAATCAAAGCGCTGATGTGCAGCATTGTGGTTTGGTTATTCTGCATCCACTCTGGCTGTTCCTCCTTCCAGTAAAATGCAGGGAATAGACTCTCCAGGTATGTCATTGTCAAACGCAGGTCCTGTTGTCAATAAAAACAATTACTTTCAATAAAGCGCCTTTTGTGTGACGACAACTCAAAGGATTTCACAAGATGTACCATAATGTGAAATGATCACTTATTATGTAGGCGTATTACCTAAAATATTATATGCAACAGCACTAGACCATAGCCCTGAAATGCGCTTTGGCGTCTATTGAGCTTCATAACAGCATAAATTGTAACCACTTGCCATTAGCTTTTCAGATCCTACACCCGATTTCTGGAACTCCCTCCCTCTGCCCCTCCAAGTTGCTACCCACCGTCTCTAAATCGTGCTCATAGCTACTGCTCCCTTGCTTGGCAACAGAACATTTCCAGTGAATTGCTCCCGAGATGTTATCCTACAAGAAATACTGTATAAAATGCAACTTGTAAAAGCCAAACTCCTTCATTCCCCACAAATCCAAGCTGAGATGCACAACTCTTTACACAGGGTGCGTTCCACTCTCATCCGCCCTCGACTGTTCTGTCGCATTGGAGGTTAGCACACTCACCTCAAGATTTATTTTGCCTCAAGTTAATTATCGAAATTAATCTCATTTCTGCCTTTGCACTCACCTCAACATCATCAGCAGCTACATAGCAGCAAACGGCCAAGCTGGTAGCACACTGTAAGAAACAAACAGAACATTAACAACAAATTTCATTTGTATCACCCTTTTCAGGTCAGGGTGGGTGGATGCCCCAAGGTTTGGGACGAGCTACTGATAGGAATCAGGAAGAGTGGCGGGTAGGGAGGATGGCCTGAGGAACAGACAAAGAGGTGTCTTAAATAAATAATAATCCTTGCATTTGATATAGCTCTTTTCACGTCTTCCTGACATCTCAAAGCTCTTCACAGAACACACCGTAAAGTGAATTGACCAAATATTTAATGGGTGAAACGCGGCAGCCAATCGCATCAGCAGTGCCTTCACAAACAATCGTGGATTGAAGTGACCAATTTTTTTTTTCTTTTTTGAGGGAGTATTATCAGCCATGTGTAGTGAGGAAACTTGCCCAAGGTTTCACCCTGCCTGGAATAGAACCTAGGATCTCACCTGCAAGGCAAATGCTCTAACCATTGAGCTACAGGACTCGACGAGTCTTGAGATGGGCCTTGAAGGAGTTAATAACAAGGCCACGGAAGTGATAAAAGCATATGGTTATAAAAATTGAGTTGACTTACAGCTCTCCGCGTCTGGGTGCTGGCTGATTCATCGGTAAAAACAGTCTTCAGGATGGATCTCAAACTTTTGAAGACTTCTTCACTTTCAATGCTGGAGCCCAGCTGAATGCAGAGAAGAGAAGCAAGTGCAGCGGCAGCACATTGCTCTTCACTCTTGCCTTTACAGAGTGAATTAAGGAAAGTGTTTAACACCTGTAACCACTGGACAGCACAACTCGTAAGCTTTCAGCCAAACTAAAACTCGCTCTGCTTTTCCGCAAAGTGTTGAACGAATCTCTAGCATTCACACAACTTTGCTCATGCTTTCACAAGCGAAGTTAATTTCATTGCATTCCACTTGTGCGGATCAAATGTTAAATTCCCCATTGCAACAGTAGAACAACAGTCAGAACCAGTTTATCAATTGAACCAGGTTTAAAATTTTTGACTTTGAGCTGACTGCAACTCATAAGAATTACTTCTAAATAAATATCTGAATTAAAGGTAACTGAAGACTCCAGTATTAATTACCCTTCTTCAGACACCGCTCTATGCTGTCCGTCAACGTCACTCTTCTTTCGAGAATTAAGTCATAAAGGATTTTGGAAGAGAAGGCAGTCTTGAGACCCACAAGAGCAGACAGTCTATTCTTTGCACTGTGGAAGCATGACATGTTGGTTAGTGAGACAGCCCAAGGTTTATTTTCCACTGAATCAATGTTTTCTCGGTGAGCCCGGTTACAAGATGACATTTCACTCAAGAAAACAAATCAAGATGTAGACTGAGGTAACATTTCAATCTGATGCAGTGAGCTCACCTTTTATCCATCGTGCTATCAATGAATCCTCTCAGTCTATATTCATAATCCTCTTGACTTGCCTCTTCATCAACATCTTCAGTACCTGGAACAGATAACAGCTTCAGTCATTCTGACATTTTGTCAGGGAGCAAATTGTTAGAATAATTGCCTTTCACACTGCCACTAATGTGGTAGTGCTTCCAGTTGCACAACCGTAGGATGCCAACAGCAGGGAACGAGCAGAGTACTGCGCAGAGAGACAAAACCCAGTGTGACCTGTCAGTCAGGCAATTTATTTTCACACTATGCGGGCGAAGTTAGCTTGAAAAGTAAAAGTTTAAACTTGGTCTAATGGATCAGATATAAATTGTTACTTAAATTCGCTGTAGTGAGCAACAGTGAAACAAGATTGAACAAACCCTCCACTTGACAATATATCTATATACAATCTATATATTTAGATGAATGTGGCAGCCAACTTGGACACAGGAAAGCCCAACAGGCTTGTAGAAAACTATTAACTTTATCTGAAGCACTGCTGCACCCAGGACACCAGAAGAAATTCCCTTCTCTTGACTTACGCTACAATGTTCAAAGCTCAATCTAAGCAGCAAGAAGCGGGTGTGGGGAAATATCTTGATTATATCTCGTGGGGAGGATTTATACTGCTGATCATGAAAATTCTGAAACTAATAATTGAACCTGATTTCACGAAAGTGAATACACAATGAATGGAATCAGCAAAAAAAAATGTATCTATAGCACCTGCTTGACAGTAAAAACATTTTAAAAAAATCAAATGTAAAAGTGCAGCATAAAAGCAACACGTGGGAGAATCCAATAGTCTTAACGCTATCAAATTTGTGAAAAAGTCTTTCAGCAGCTGAGACCATAGTCTCCATTCTGCCCTAGCAGATGTTACCAGCATTTGGACAAATTGCACTATATCAGATGGGCACTATTTACATTTGTGGTAAATAGGATGGTCTTCTCACTCCAGAAATGCAACTAAACAAATGAACGAGATTCCAGATGGAGGTGGCCTCAATATGCCAGCTCTATAGAAGTGAATTTCCACCCCATCGGTAAGGAAAGGGGTCAACCACCGAAACCTGGATGAGACTAAAACCAACCAGTCACAGAAGAGGACTCATCGCTGAAAGGCTGCACTGATAATTTGGTCAGCAGACAGAGAAAAGGGGCTGAGAAAATAAAAGTGAAAGTTTACAGCGATTTAGTTTGAATATGGAGGGTTATAAATCGTTCTGAATAAATTGGGACAACCCAATTACTCCAAATTTGTTATCCAAAGCAACAAACATGCACGTGATGTGAAAAACAACCAACAATTCATTATCATTCCATTTCAAAGCACCCTTCACACCAGGAGATGTTCCAAGGGGCTGGAAATAATTAAGTCAGTAAATAATTGTGTCACAGAATACCAGCACATTCAGTATTAAGTTACAGTAGTCATCATTTCCAATACCAAGTCATGAAATTGCTTGGTACCTTGAACAATTGACCACCTTTTCAGCCTGCTTTTACTACAGGAGAGCTGCAGTGACTGCACAGCATCCCATTGGATTTCAAATCTTTACACCAATACAGTAGTCCCATTTCTGTCATAGCTCGATTCTTTGAATTAATACTGCACCTTCATCAGCCAAGCTGGTTGAATCACTGAAACTGCTGCAGTGGCTCATTGTCTCAATTGAAGCATCCTCATCGCTGAAAGGCTGCACTGCTCGATGCTGTCCACCTGATCGGGAAAGAGGAAATGGTCAACTGAACCAATCCTTTGCTCACCAAAGGCACAACCCACTTCCACAATATGTGGGGAAAAAGTCCCACTCGTACTAAAGACAAAAAAAAGGAGAATGTACAGACCTAAACTCATTTCAAGATCACTACGGCCATTGCCGTTCACTGGTGAATAAAACACGGAATACAAGTCGTGCTGTGAGTGACCTGTCATCGTTAAATATCCTCGCAAAATCAGTTCTCAAATACTCAGGAGGATTCAGGGAGGTTGTGTTGGACGTTGAGTCTTTTGTCAGGATGTGCAATGTTTCCAAATAAGGCCAACGTACAGAAACCAGTTATTCATCTATGACTCTACACATCAACTGAAAGATTTCCTGAGGCTCACTGTTCAACATATATACAGTACTCTCTTCCAGAATACATTTCCTTCAGACTATCAGCCCTTAACTTAAGTACCCTTTCCTCCTCACAGCAAATCTCAACTTCAGCTACCCCTTCGATGTGCTGATAGAATAATGATGATCTCATTTAATTCCTTCAAAGGCTACTTTTCACCTACAAATTATTTAAAAGATAGATCCAACCTCTCTTCTTCAACGCCTCCTACACCTTGGGTCATCCCCCCGACGTGAAAGGCTCTCTATAAGTTCAATTTGTTGCTGTTGACAATCTTATTAATCAGCTGATATTGCTTGGGTCTGCATGTCTCCAATGTGAAATGCTCGAACTTTCAGCATTAGCCTCCACTGATTCTATAGTGCAAAACATGACACACCTCATCATTTCCTACAACTTTCAAGCCCATCCAAGACACAAGAATGAACTCTCCATCATCTCAAGGAATATGTGGTGCGACAACAGTGTGTCTTACTTAAGTCTACAACCCAATTCATGACCTGATCACAATAGTTATCATTCTTTCCACCTTAACTTTTTCACCCTAATCTACAACCATTCTTCCTCTTTACAGCACCTGGCAACAGTCATCTCTCAATGGATAAATTCCACAACCTATAAATTTCAAGTGAAAGTGGCAAGTAAAGCTCCACATTCCACAAATAACCCAATCCACAAATATGAAGCACCACTCGACTCCTTCATAAACAACATGAAGCTAAATAAAATCTCATTTATCTTCGAAAAACCAAGACATAATGTTGAACACAAACACAGACATGCTCATAGCAATGAGAAAAAGCAATCAAACATTCTGCTTGTGCTCAATAACATACACCAGGCATCACTCCAGTAACACTGCCAGTCCCTCCAGTAACCTGCCCACACCATTCTTCACACTGCCAAGGCACACAGCTGTCCTCAGATCTGCACATATATTCAATTTCAAAAATAACCAGGAATTATTAGGACTGCTGATCCCTTCCAAGCTTCAGGCGAAATGCAGCACCAGTGTCACCAAGCTGTCCGAGGTCCAAAAAAACACTCAGATAGTACGCTACTGGGCGCTGTGAACGTACCCAAAGGGCACAGAGTAGAGTGAAAGAAGAGAACACACCACTGAAGGACAGCAGAAGTGGCTGTGCAGGTTTAGGTCGCACCCAGAGCCCAGCTCATCACACATACACCGGGCCTTTTATTGCATCATCCATGACAAGCCCACAGTAAATACAATCAACACAACCAAACTACATTTATAGAGCACCTTTCACGTCGAAGTCACTCGAGTATATTAAAAAAACAAGTTAGTGGATTCTGTTACCTACAACAAGTCTGTCACCTCCCAAATAGGGGGTGTTTCAGTTTATATCATCATGCACCATTGGTTTTACTGCACAACTGAGAGGGCCTGATAACAGAACAGCAGAGTTGCCAACAGAACTACTGACTAGTTGAATATAAACTTGTACTTGAAACTGGTTTGTAATGAGGACAGCTCACAAAGCTTGAAGTATTTAATGAATGCATCAAGTGTCTGCATGTCATAGGTGAACAAGACAAATCTGTACAAATGGAACTTCAGTCATAAGAAACAAAAGAAATGCATTTTTTTTTAAATTGCATTTTCGGCCAAATATCCGGCACGCGCTTTAACCGGCATTGGCCAGGACCCGAGCATGCCGGATAAACAGGCTTTTACTGTATATACTTTAAAGTGGAGTGACTGTATTTTGTGAGCGAAATGCGGCAGACAGTCATGCATTGCAATGTCCCACAAAGTTATAGATTAAGTGATTTTTATATGTAACAATTTTATTTTTGTTGAGACTATTGACCGGGATATTAAGAGAAACTTCCTTCTCTATGATTTGTGCAATAGGATCTTTGATGTCCACTTTCATCATGACACCAAATTGCTCATACCTGTCCCCATTTAGCATGCCCTTAAAATTAGCAGACCTCAACTTTTTGCTTCACCTCATTTCATATATCGTTTGTTAAGTTTGATTTGTTGCATATTTGAAGTTGGCAAAAAAAAACACACACAGCTTCCACAAAAAGTCCTGTACGCCCAGAATTTGAATGATACTTAATTTTTTTGTGGCAAAAGATCACAGATAGAATTTTACGGCACAAAAGGAGGCCATTCGGCCCATCTAGTCTGTTCCACTCTTTGAAAAGACGAACTCACTGTCCAGCTCTCTCCCCATAACCTAACAGACCTGTTCTCTCTAAATAAAGATCTAATTATCTTTTAAAAGTTGTTATGGAATCTGTCTCCACCACCTTTTCAGGCAATGCATTCCAGATTCGAACAACCCGCTGAGTGAAAACATTTCTCCTCAGCTCCCCTCTGCTTCGTTTTGAAACTATTTTAAATCTGTGACCACGAGTCACTGATTTCGCCCACCAGTGGAAACAGTTTTTCCTTATTCACCGTGTCGAATCCCCTCATGATCTTATAAACTTCTATTAGGTCTCCTCTCAACCTTCTCCATTGTAAAGAGAATAACCTTGGCCTAGCTAGCCTTTCCCTATAACTGAAGTCCCTCAATCCTGGTGCAATTCTAGTAAACCTTCTTTGTACCCTTTCCAATACCCTAACATCCTTTCTATAGTGTGGTGACCAGGTTGTTAGAAAGATTACTCATGTTGCAGAAACATGGGTGGGTCTGATACTTTACTGAAAATTGAATCACATGTATTTCTGAGAAATTAATTTGCAGTATCACAACAGCCACTTCAAAGGGTCAGGAAAGTGGCTCTGATTACCGATTAACCACAAGGTGACCTTGTGGTTAACTCCCAGTGGGAGTCTGGGTTAATATCTGGTGGGTACTACACTCAGGTCCAGTGGGTGTCCAACTGAAACAGGCTATGCAGCCCAAATAGTGTGCGACAGTGCTTCCTATACCACATCACTGACCAGAACTGCTTTCCTCCACCTCCCATAGTATTGCCATTCTACAACCGTACCTCAGACCCAAGGCACTGAAACACTCATCTGCACCTGTCACCTCCCACTTATTCCAATGCGCTCCTCACAGGTCTCCCCAACAACGCAATTCACGAAATCCAACAAATTCAAAACTCCATCTATATATTCACCTGCTCTAAACTCTGTAACCCTCATCACAGCAGTCCCCACCACGGTCTATTAGCTCCCTTTCTCAGCTCCCGACCTGACTGTTCATCACTTTGAGACGTTCTCCCGACGTGAAAGGTGCTCTAAAAATTAAATTTTGTTGTTGTTGTATCACAAAACAGAAACTTCTAGATCCTCACACTCGTCAACGAATCTCTTTGTGACCTGGCACCTCACTCCCTTTCCAATCTGGTTATTGAACACTCCGCCACCTCTGGTCAGCCGACTCTGGCCTCCTGCTTTTCCCAAGTTCTCTCCACCCACTAATGGCCAACATACTTTCAGATGCTACAGTACTCCCGAAACTTTGGAACTCGTTGTCTCAATCCCTTCGCCCTCCACTGATCACTATACTTATGGTGACTTCCTTCCCTTGTCCCGGCTGGAGGAAGGCTTCACCACCGTTACGTTCCTTGAGACTCCAGCCCACATTAAGGGCAACTAAATACTGTATATGCAACTTGTGCTTCTACTCCAAACAACCTCCCAACTCCTGTTATTCCCTTCACTCTCACACAGGAACGGTCTCTCTCAAATACAACCAGTAAGTTGTTTAAACCCAATCCTCTGGCAGCAAGTTCCACATTATCACTTCCCTCTGCGTGAAGTTCCTCCAAAACTTTGCCCATTGACAAGCTGCCTTGTATTCAGTCCACCCACCGTTGGAACTGTGCCAGACGCAAACGCCTTCCACGAGCAGGATATTTTTTTTTTGTCCATCATCTCACTGATCGGGCACTTATAATAATAATAATCCTTGCCTTTTGATGTAGCGGCTTTTCACATCTTATCAACGTCCCAAAGCACTTCACAGAATAGACTGTCAAGTGAATTGACTGTGTATATGTATATATTTGTGGGCGAATTATAGAGCTCCATTGTCCATTTCAAACTTCAGTCAGGGCATCAAGTCCCACCTACACAAGGAACCATTTAATGTGGAATTTGCACATAGGATCCACCTCTCCCCCCACCCCCACTCTCTCCAAAAAGCCTTGGCGATTTTCCACCTACTGATCCTTTAGTGGCCACGTTGGCATTCCCACATTAAACATACCACACAGCCTGGGAGCAGAGGGAGCGATGCCCGTGTGCGTGTGTGTGTGTGGTGGGGGGGGGGGGGGGGAGAGAGGAGCTGCCAGGGGGAGGCTGTCCCTGTCTCCCTGTCGCCGCCCGGCCCCCCAGGCCCCGACAGCACAGCTCGAGCCGACTTACTCCAGCTGCTGTAGCGGTGGCTGCTGGGAGTTGTAGTGCTGCCGCCCCGCCCCCCGCTCGAGCTGGGAGAGGGGCGGGGGGGGGATCCAGAACTACAACTCCCAGAGCGCGCTGCGCGTCCCTCTCTCGCTGGCTCTCTGACTAACTCACCTCGGCCCTTGCAGCCCCGCTTCTTGGATCTCGGCATCTTCGGGCTCCTCTCTCTCTCTCTCTCTCTCTCTCTCTCCTGTCTCTTCCTCTCTCAGTCGCGCGGCCTCTCGCTCTCCTTTTTTGTCCCGCGGCCGTGCCGCCCGTTCTCTTCTCTCGGCGAAATAAAATAAAAACCCCGAGTGTGCTTGGTGCTCGCTCGACGCCGGATCAGCCGACTGAGGAGCGCTTTTTACTGCCGCGTCTTTCGGTGGCGAGGCGCAGGTCAGCAGACGGCAGGAGGAAGGAACCGAAGGCGATACGGGTGAATAACGACGGACAAAAACGACTCATTTTTTACATCCACGGCCAGGCTCTGCCGGAAGGCCTCGCAGACTCGCCGCTTTTATAGGCAGCCTGTGCGTGACGCACACGCGTATGCACGTCACGCATACGCGTACGCACGTCACGCGTACGCACGTCACGCACACGCGTTCGTTTTTTTTAAAAAGGCGGGAGTGGAGGGCGGGGAAATTGTCAGCAATGATATTTCATTCAAAATAATTTATACAAAAATATATATATATATATATATATGATGCAATCCATGACTGTTTGAGAGTGAGATGCGATCGGCTGCCACGTTTTGCCCACAGTCAATATAATAATAGTCAATTTTCCACTTCACTTTACAGCATCCCAAACAGAAATCACTGGGAACACTCAGCGGGTCAGGCAGCATCTATGGAGAGAGGAAAAGTGACTCAACGTTTCTGGGGGTGCTGACAAAGGGTCGTGGACCCGAAACATTGACTCACTTTTCCTGTCTCCGTAGATGCTGAGTGTTCCCAGTACTGTATTTCTTGTTTTTGTTTCAGATTTCCAGCATCTGCAGTACTGTACAGTATTCTGTGTTTTTGTTCGCTTTACAGTGTATTCTGTAACGCCACGCTGAGACATCTTGAAGACGTGATAAGGTGTTATGTCAAATGCAGGGATTATTATTATGCTTTAACCACCTAAAGCCATACTTTTCCCATTGCATTACCCTGCCACACCTCTCTCCGCCCCCAACCTAAGCTTGGGTTCTGACCCCTGATTGTTCAGTGCCTTGGGATGTCCTCCTGATGTGAAAGGCGCTCTACAAAGGTAATGTTGTTGTTGTCGTTGGTCCAACTGGAACCAATCTCCCTGACAGGGTTTGGAGGGTTAACAAGAGCCGAGTGGGAAGTAAACAACAACAACAACTTCAATTTGTACAACGCCCTCCACGCCAGGCGGCGTCTCAGAGCGCTTCACAGCAATGGATCCCGGGACCGAGCCAGGGGGAGGGGGTAGAAAGGTGACCAAAGGCGCGGTCAAAGAGAAAGGTCTTTAACTGGGATCTGAAACTGGGAAGAGAGAGAGAGGGGGGGCGAGGCGACGGGAGTGAGAAAGGGAGTTCCAGAGCCTTGGGGTGTAGTGGCTGAAGGCCCAGCCGCCGAGGGTGGAGCGGAGGATTCGGGGATACGGAGGAGCAGTCCCTGCTCACTCGCACTGGTTGTCTCAGAAAAAAAAAGGGAACTGAGACATATGTTCTCCCTCTCATTTCCAGGTTTGTGAGCAAGAAAACAGAAGTTAGAATCAATGCTGCTCTATCAAGCTTTGAAATCTGCACTGGTTTTGTGACTGAGTGCTGGCAAACATTATAACCTGTAAATCATTGGCAAATGTATTTGACTGGAGTGAGGTCAGGCCACGAGAAAACATCATTCAAAGTTTTAAATGGTTGGTAATAGATTGGACAGAGACCCTCCATTACATTAAGGAGTTTACAATGAGGCTTTTAAAAGTGATACAAAATTATGGAAGTTCTCCTCTGTCATTTTAGAAGCTAAAATACGCTCCAATCTGCCCAATCAGGCAGACATTAAAGATCCCGTGGCACAATTCAAAATGAGAGTTTCTCCCTGTGACTTTGCCAACAATCCCCCAGGTTAATTTACTTTATAACTGTTTTGAAACATTGCTGCATGAAAATTGGCTGCGTCATCCATCCACAAATATAGTCTCTACCTCAAGCACTTTCAAATCTTGTGACTGCAGGATAAGGGGCTCCCATCAAATCAAGGATTATCAGACAGGGGGAAGGAGTGAAGTTTTGAGTCAATGCCCAAATTGACGAGATCTCCCTCGGTACACTGGTGTGGAAGGCAAATCTTAAGCCAAATCTGGCTTTGTTATTGAACACCAGACTGCAAATCGACAGTGTCCTGAACCTTTCTCTTCGACTGCGCCTTTGGTCACCTTTCTACCCCCTGCCCCTGGCTCGGTCCCGGGATCCGTTGTTGTGAAGAGCTCTGAGACGCTGTCCGGTGTGGAGGGCAACATATAAATCAAAGTTGTTGTTGTTGCTCTTGTGTAGTTTGTTGTAAGAATCATTAGAACAGGAGAGGCCTTACAGCCTGTCCGTCAGACTATTAGATCATGACACATCTTTCAGTCTCATTTCCCCACCTTTCGTGCAAACCCCATAACATTCTCATTTCCAAAGTCTGACATTGATATAATCCCTTGTAAACACCATTGTGGAGTCCTGTAGCTCAGTGGGTAGAGCACTCGCCTTACAAGTGAGAAACCCGGGTTCGATTCCAGGCAGGGTGAAACCTTAGGCAGGTTTGCTTACTCCACACGCCTGATAATAATCCTTCAAAAAAAACAAGAATAAATTGGTCATTTCAATCCACAACTGTTTGTGGGCACGCTGCTGTGCAATTGGCTGCCGTGTTTCGCCCACAAATACACAGTCAATTCACTTTACAGTATATTTTGAGAAGCGCTTTGAGCCATCTGGAAGATATGAAAAGTGTTATATCAAATGCAATGATTATAATAATAATAATGATCCTTGCATTTGATATAGAGCCTAATCAAAACATCGCAATGTCTCAAAACATTTCACAGAACATACTGTAAAGTGAATTGTTTGTGTATTTTGCTGTGCAATATATTTATCTATTGATAGGATTACTATCCCCCGAAAGTGGTCTGCCAATCCCAGGTTCCTACCTCCTGCTAAATAAACAAAAGTGTGTGGAGAAAGGAACTTTTCCTAAGGTTTCTTCCCTCTCTAGGGAATCAAACCCAAATCCTCTTGCTTGGGAGGCGAGGGTTCTAGCCAATACGCTACAGTACTCCACATTCAATGGAATAATATTATTATGTGTGAAAACACCTAGTAACAACTCTAACTGTACCATCGACCTTGTGTTGCCAATGATAGAAAGCTTTCTCTGTGATTCTTATGAAACACCAATTCCACTAAACAGTATTTTTTTTAAATCGCGTTTGATGTTTGCACATCAGGGGGAGACAAAGCCTGCGATTTCATTTCATTAAAAGCCTCACTCAGATCGACAATTGTGAGAGGGAAATGCAAAGCTATCTGTCCAAGGCAAGGAACTTGGCTTTTCCCAACACTTACAGTGAAAAATCATTTTATTTTGTTTTTAATTGTATAGTGGGTTTGCAAGGCGAATCAAATTTTAAAATGCCCACAATTTTTACAACCTCAACTCGTGTCAGTGCAATAAATCAGTGTCCAGTTTGAGCATCGTAAATAGGTTGCCAAAATGCAGAGGCAATGCTGCATTCGTGCAAGAGAGACTTATTAAAATGATCTATTAATAGTACCGTAAGACGGGGAGAAAACATTTCCCGTCTATCTTCTGTCTGTCTCCTACACTTGAGGCTTCAGCAAATTGTTCACCAGAGAAACTATATTTCTTAAAAATATTTGTTCACATTTTCATACAGGTATCAATCACGTTGAAGAGTGGCCTCGAGTGGTTGGGTGGAGAGATGGAAAACCACTTCAGAATTATATTGTTTTTTGAATTTTATTTGCATAAATTCCAAGTAGATCAAGGGAAATGTGACTGGGGAAATATTATTGCTTCGCAGAATTTTTAATGAGACAAAATTCCACTTTGATCCGCGCTCCCAAATTGGATACACCTTCAAAATTGGGTATGAAAGATTAATGATTGCATTGTATATTGCGTTTTTCAAATTGTGAGCACATCTCAAAGTATGCCACGGGATGGATTCACTGCAACATATAGTGACAACAACAACAACAAAATGACACTTGTGTAGCGCATTTCGCATCAGGAGGACGTCTCAAGGCGCTGGACAGTCAATGTTTTAGACCTGAGGTGGGCATGGGGAAGGTGGAGGGAACGCGGGGGGTTGGGGTGACCGATGGGACCCTTGAAGAGGAAGATCTCGGGTACAGGTGGGTCAGGGCAGAGGGACTGCAGGATAGAGTTCCAGTGGTTGTGGGGCAGTACGGCTGAAGACCCGGTCGCCAATGGTGGGTGCGTCGGGGGATGTGGAGCAGGCAGGAACCTGCTGAGGGGACGGGCAGGTTGGTAGGAGGGTTAGGGTGGGGTGAGGCCGTGGAGGGCTTTGAATGTGAGGACCAGGATCTTGAAATGGATCCTCTGGGTGATGGGGAGCCAATGGAGTCGGGAGAGATGGGGTCACAGAGTTTGGGAGCGGTAGAGGACACGAGCCGCTGAATTATCAGCGATTATCTGCAGCCTGTGGAGGGGAGGAATTGGGAAGGCTGACAAGCAGGGCATTTGTGTAGTCGGGTGAACGTGGCGGCCTTGTCCCAGGCTGTGACAGACTGGGTATTTGTGGGCGAAACTCAGCAGGCAGTTGTGCACAGCAACGTTCCACAAATAGTCACGGATTGAAATGAACAATTTTATTATTGGGTTTTTTCTGAGGGATTATTATCAGGCACGTGGAGGAAGGAAACTTGCCCAAGGTTTCACTCTGCCGGGATTTAGTGTTTACTAAACCAAGGCTGAGATCATTCAGGCTCCTGGTTATTTAACAATGCAATTGAGGTTTAGAGGTAGCATATGGGCTGTAGCTGGCAGGAAGATGTTAAGACTGGAGCACTAACAGATGTTTCTAACAGCAAGTCAATTATTGATCAAATACTTAGAGTAAACATGGTAACTCAGCTAAAATGATTCGTTGCATTATAGATTGCTCTACACTGGAGTAATTTTAAAACCGTATCCATCACATGCTTTTAAAGTCTGTAAAGGGCATTTCTCTTGACTTGTGAAACAGGCTGAGCCATCCAGGCTGGACTGTCATCTCATTACAGGACTTTGCTGTTCCTCTCTTTCAGGAAAGCCTTCCGGGATTACCAGAGCAGGCAGATGGGATTTCAGTTTCCGTGTCATTCGAAGGATGGCATCTCCAATAATGTAGCATTCTCCCAGCAATGTGATAGGAGTGTCAGCCTAGATGGTGTGAGTTCAAAGCCTCAACATCGCGCTTTGGCACGTCCTCCCGACGTGGAAGGCGCTGTACAAATGCAATTTTTTTTTTGTTGTTGTTATTGAACCCACAACTTTCTGACTCAGATGCAAGCTTGTTGCTAACTGAGCCTGGCTGACGTCTGGTGTGAAAACCAATCTTTTCATTCAAATTCCTAACCCCTTGAGAAGTCAAGAGACCAATTCATTGTCACCTAAAATGCCAGTCATCTGAGCAATCGTGACCTTTCACTGAAACTCACAGAAAGTTTGGGGTCGAATTCCCAACGAACAATTCTTACAATCCAAGTGAGGAGTTGTTCCAGTTTTGTTTTGCCGAGAGGCTGAGAAATTGCTTCTCTCTGACAGGAAGCCCTTTCAACACAAACCACTCGTCAGTTTCATAATTCCACCTCCAGAACACTCTCCTGCATTGGAATGAGAACCGCACGGATGGAATGACATTTTAAGTACAGTAATTATTGAGCGAAAAATTTAAACTGGGAGAAAATAGTGCATTAATTACAATAAGCAGCAATTCACTTGTGACAGTTAGTTAGTCAACAAAGCAGTTTCTTGAAATTCAGAGAGCTTGTGGGATCATTCATTTAGAGTATGAAACGAGGACAAAGAGACACGGCAGGTATTTATTGCTCGAGCCAGTGACTTCAGCTAAACAACACAGATTAAGATTAACTGCTTTCTCCCGTATGATGTACAATTGCATCCCCAAATTGAAACACGATAACTTGCATTTTCCCTGAATTGCATCTCGGAGCACTGACACAAGAAAAATCGTGGTTTAAACAATTTTGTGCTGTAATTGGGTGACATTTTATACAAGTAATAATTTACTGTGTTGTGGTATTTTAAAAAGTATCTAAATCTTTGTTCATGAAGAACCTAAGGAAACTTTGCTGAAATGCAAAGGGAGAATTTCCGCCCGGAGGCCTTATTCACTCTATTAAAGATAACATTTTTGGCTAATTCTATCTCAATTTTGGAACTAGTTTTATATGTAACTTCTTGAAAGAAACTGAATAATTTCTGAGAGAAACCAGCTTCCACCTGAAAGCTGTAGTTACAAATGTTCTACAATTCGACACAAGACAATTAATTTTCAGATGAGATGATCTTGTAAGTAAAGATTGTTCATTAGGAATTCGACCCCAAAAGTTTCTGTGAATTTCAGCCGTTTGTTTCTGAGATTTTTCTCCTCTCACCCAATATCTCCCCACCTAACATCTTGCACGATCAGGGAACATGTTTTTAGGGTTGCTGATTGGCTGGGGGTGTACAAATTGTCAACGACAGCCTGGCTCAGTTGATTGCACTCTCACTCTGAGTCAGAAGATTGCGGATTCCATCCCTATTTGGGGGATTTGGAATTTATATAATCTAAGTAGACCCTCCAATGCAGAGTTGTGTGATGTACTGTTGGATGTGACAACTTTCAGTTGAGATGTTAAATTGAGACCCGTCTGCCTCATCAGATGGACAAGATCAAAAAAATTCCATGGCACTATTTGAAAAAAGGAGTCAATATCCAGTGTCCAAGTCTTCCAGTGGCCAAGGAAGGATTCCTGTCACCAGGGTCTGTCCCTCAAAGGATGGTCCAGGCTCACTGTGCTGTCATCAACTTGCCTGGCTCGGGAACCGGACAGTGGCGGGGACTTGATAGTGAAATTCTGATGCCAACTGAGCTCCAAAAGGGTCACCACTTACCTGTCGCCTGAGGACACTAGAAATGTTTCTATTGTAATTGTCTTGTGGCAGATGGTGTTTTTTTTTAAACGTTTAAAAAAAAATGAATCCGGTGAAGTGCAACAAACCAGACAATATTCAGATACAAGAACTATTTTATTTTGTCACTTAAAGATTAAAAACAGTGATGTCATTGTATGTTCCACCACAATCTGAGGAACAACAACAAGAAACAACAAAGTGACACTCGTATAAGACCTTTCATGTCAGGAGGACATTCCCAAGGTGGTTGGGAACCATGGGTGAAAGAAATTCCAAGTCAATACCTTAGGTCACAGTTTAAAAACAGTGCAAGCGGTGAGACAAGAACTAAATCTGGAGGCTTTTCTAAGAAATTTGTTGAGTGTGATCTTTCAGTTCCATATTTACAACCGCAACTTTTCACAGAAATGAGTGGCGGTCAATATTGCCCATATCCTCGGCTTTAAAACACGGCTTTTCTCCCATGAAATTCATAATTGCGTGATGTATTCGGTCACTTTATTTTGAGTGATGACACAACCGGTGAACATTTCCTGCTGTGAACACAGTGCCTGTGAATATCGAGCGCTGTTGCTGTGCGAGCACGCTATAGACTTCTCTCCACACAATTAAAAAAAAACACTTGATCAAATCTCCAAGTTAGAAAGCCGAGCGACAACTTGGATCAACACAGCATTTCTCTGAAAGCTTCAATGTCACTTGCGAGCCATTTTTCCTGCCAAGTCCAGTAAAACGTTATACTTCGCCATACCCCAGACTCCCGAGTTACCTGGTTCTGAATCGCTGCACTTTCATGTCGGCGGATGTGATTTCCAGCGGGTCCACAGGATGTTTTGCGTCGGTCGGTCACAAGTAAATATAAATACCCACCGTATCATTGACTAACCCGGAAGAATTTGGGCGGCCACTTTATTCCCTGTGTTCCTGACATTACCCACTTGCGTCAACAGAATCCCTCAGGAAGCCGGGTTGTCTAAACCATGGAGATAACAGGATCCACTTTAGGTCCTGCCAGCTGGCTGCAGCAGCAAATTGTTCAGAACACTGGTCTGTTTTAAAGCTTCTAAGTTTGAAATATCCTCTGCGATAACGGGAACTCTCGCTGCTCTCTTCTCGGACCCGGATTCGCTCTCACTGTCCCACAGAGTGCACAGCAGAGTGTCGTTTTCGTACGTGGGAAAGTAGTACCTGGCAGGAGGAGAAACGGGGGAATTCCCCACTGGATTACACTGTGAAACTAGAGAAAGTCTTATCTATATAAATCGTACGGTCACGTAACTCGTACATTCAATGGCATCCCATTCGGTTCCTTTTCAAAACAACTTTGATTTTGTTACATGACCCGTACTCCTCATCTCCCAACTGACAATGCCGCTCCCTGACCTCCGTTACTCCCACGGTTATTACCAAAGGCCTCAGGTCACAGGAGAAGGTTTCCTGGCCTGGCAAAGCGTACGCACTTACCGGCCGAGTGCATTCAATCACGGGAAACATAGTCTTCCCTCGTCGACACGTGGACTGAAGAACTTTACGATTCAATGCAATTCCGACAGTTTGTGGTAAGTGCACACGTATGTGATGATGGGCGAACACACACTGAACCTGTCACTACACGTGCACTTTCTGGCTGTACTGTGTACTGTGGCTCAGTGGTTAGAGCACATGTCTTGCAAGCTGGGGAGACCAAGCTGGGGAGACCTGTGTTCGAATCCAGGCAGGTCAGGGAGAAACCTTGGGCAAGTTTCCTTACTCCACACGCCTAATAATAATCCCTCCAAAAAAAACACAATAATAAAATCGGTCATTTCAATCCACGACTGTGTGTGGGACACTGTTGTGCGCAATTGGCTGCCGTGATTTGCCCACAAATATATACAGTCAATTCACTTTACAGTATATTCTGTGAAGCGCTTTGGGACGTTGATAAGATGTGGAAAGCGCTATATCAAATGCAAGGATTATTATTATTATTATTACAAGCGTACAGTGCAGGCAGGTAAGTGAGTCATCTGATTTTCTATGACTTCTAGTTTGCCTGTCATTCGGACTTTGGGTAAGTCATATTAAATGTTATGGTCTGATTTGAGTTTCCTGTGACTCAAAGGCGAGTGTTCAGCCCACTGAGCCGGCCAAACCTCCACTTTTAGCTTTTGCACATGACTATTGCAGGGAAGCGCACATACCTTGCTTTTAATTTACGCTGACTTGGAGAACCTCATGAAAAGAGGAAGTTTACAACAGTCTGGAGTGTACAGAACTGGTAAATGACAAAGTCTTTGATTTTGACACTTACTGTGGCTGGTCCCACACTGACTGCTCCAGCAGGGACATGATGTGTTTTGTTTCCGTCATGTGAGTCACCACTTCTGCTTTCGAGCTGAACCTTTCCCGGCAGCTGTGGCATCGGCAATGGTGGACCTCCCTTCTGATGAAGTTGACTAATTTCACCTGTTGGTAGAAGTTCAAACCTGTGATGTGGGAAAGAAATGTTCTGTTAGGCATGATGGGGACAGCAGGAGGCTTGTTTGGATCCTGCTATCAGACTGTGGAATTGTCCATTATTCACTTCCTGAATTGCTCACCTTATCATTCTGTTTAATACAATTATATTTAATAAAATAATATATTTGAGACGTCTCAATCACCCGATAAGGTGCAATATGAGAAGCCATTCCAAACGTTGTCTTCCACTCTAACTTCACCGCAAAGCTCTCAGTTTAAATGTGCCTCATTATCACTGACAGGGGTCACGGCTTTTATGATTAATGAGTGAAACAAAATTCCCTGAAGCAGAGATCTTTGTGGTCTGAGATGGCCTTGTCTGTGATGGTCAGATCAGATGAATACTCATATGAATACAATGCACCTATTTTATTCACATACCCATTTCGGACTTCAGTTCCAGTAGATCAAATCCATGTGCCTCCTGCAAGACACAAGAGTTGCTTTAAACAGATTTAACAAATTAATAAGATATTTGGTACAGGCAGGAATGCACAATTTTCCTATCAGAATATCTACATGTAACTGTTCAACATTATGTATGATTACAGCCATTGGCAGCGCTATTGAATTTACTGATCTGTCAAATGAAACTCAATTTATAGTATGCTGATTGTTACACAACAAGTAAGGCTGATAACAAGTAATAGTCCTTTTCTATCATCATCACAACCCTCAACACAATTTTGTAACAACAAAAATGAGTATTTATTTAGTGTCTCTCAAGCAGGGTAGCGGCTGCGGGAATCTGTTCGGTAATTAGCAGCCAGCGGACAGACAGACCACTGCCGTGACACAGCCAGCCTGGCTGATTAGCAAAACGTTTGACCAGGGGCCGGGAATCCTCCCACTCAGCTTCTGTTAACCCTATAATCACAGGCCCTAATGGGTAGGGTGGTTACAGCTTCCCAGACAGTGATACCAATGGCAAAAGATGTGGGTTTATCTGGCCAGACTCCAGCAGTTACCCCCAACGTACACTCTGGGGTCCCTACGCCTTGGATCTTGCCAACCTGTGTCTAATACTTTCTGGAATTAAGTTAGTGGGATGTGCCTCTCGCAGGGAGAGAATATGCATTCCATTCCAACAATCAATCCCTGGGATTTCCATGTGTAGGTGGGAGGCGTGGAACTCTCAGTTCGGTTTGGAGACTCGGAAGCCACGGTGATGGGTTTCCGCCTGTGTCAGACACCAATCCCCCAAATATACCTTCATATGATAGTGCAAATTTTCAGTGCTGTCTGCAGGGTCCTCACAGAAGAGACAAACAGCACAAACTGGGTGATCCTGCCAATCAGACCAATCACTGTAAACAAATGTAAAAAGAAAGTTTAAGACCACTCAAGTATATAGTTTAGCTACACATAATTACAGCGTGTTACAGCGGGGAAACTTCCTGGTGTTTATACTGTGCATAAGCCTGGCTGCTCCTCATCCCCTCCACTCCTTCCTCCCTTGTGTACGCATCAAGTTTTCTCCTAAAATACATGACTCCTTTCTGCTTCAACCACAGGTTCCAGCAACAAATTACACATTCTCACTACCCTCTGTGGAAGCATTTGCTCATAAACTCTCTGTTGGATCTGTAGCTCACTACCGTACATTGGTGACTCCTTGTTACTGGAGGCAGAGCTGGCTGAACAGTGACTTGCACAGTGATAGAAACCACGTCTATCGTAACGACCATGATCTTTCAACTTTGGCTCTGCTTTTCACGACAAGTCAATGAAGAGTAAACTGTGTTTGATGTCCACTGAGCCATGAGAAAGCTTGCTGCTTTGCGCCATGCTCCCAGTTCACTTCTTCGATTTGACAAAAACAAAAGCAATTCAGCCACAGAGAGGAAACAGCGTGGCACACCCAGGACAGCTGGAAATCATAAAGCCGCTTACTCATTCTGCTCGTCCATCATCTCTTTGTCGTCTTCAGACTGAACCTCCTCCCAGCTTTTCCCCAGTTCCTAAAGACGGCACAATTTAACAATAGTCTTTAAACTTTAGGAGGAGGGTACAGAACCTGCTCTGATTTTTTAAGTCTCATTGATGGGAATCCTGAAGTGTAGTGCTTAGTGCGCTCGCCTCGCAAGTGAGAGGAACTGGATTTAATTCCGGGTTGGGGCAAAGCCTTAGGCAAGTTTCCTTACTCCACAAGCCTCTGTTTACCTAGCATTAGGTAGGAACCCGGATGTTAGTCAATTTGTGGATCTGGTTCCCTCAAATAAATCCCTCAAATAAAATATGGTCACTTAATCCACGACTGTTTTTGGGTTATTGCTGTTCACGACTGGCTGCTGCATTTCACTCACAAAATACTCAGGCAATTAGTATGTTCTGTAAAGCGCTTTAAGGTAACATCTCAACAACGTGATAAGTCGTTGTATCAAATTCAAGGATTATAATTGTTAGCCGTGGATTGTGATCTTGTGAAGGAATTTTATTTCACCGGACTGTAAATGCTAGCTCCACAATCTATCATTTCAGAGAAACATTGTGGGGAATAATTTACACCAGCCCCGAAAATAGAGGGGATATAGTTTCTAAAAATAAAACTGTATTAATGACACATATCTTACCAGATAGTTGATGATGTAAAATCGGTCATACTCGCTATTTTTAGCGTTGATTCTCCGATGCTGTTTCTTTCTCATGTGATCTTTCAGTGTATTTTTGTCACGGAATGTTTTCTCGCAATATAAACACTGCAAACTAAAGAAAGGGAACATATAACCCCAGAGTTACTACTCAGTAATGCCCAATTCAATCTCAATTATCAAGGCGTTACGCGGAAAGAAGAAAAACAGACATTTATTGCAAAGGAATCAGAAAAATTATTTTGAGCAAAACAATAAAACCACAAGTACTGTGTGAGATTTCTCATGGAGTTTATTCACTGAGAACAAACTCATTCTATCGGAAGGATCCTGGATTCATTCACCAGGCTCTTCTAATTGCGTTTTCAGTCAAGTTCACTCTCAGAAGATTGGAACTGGCTTCAAAGTCAACCGAAATGGGAATATTCAGCTGAAATTTTACTTTCAGCTAACCCATGACGGAAACAATGGACACCAGTGGAGTCCCCCTGGCGAAATACAGCCTTTCATTCACTATGTGGATGCAATACCGGATAATTGGATTAATAATTAAATAATAAAAAATGTTGAAATATTGAGAGAAAGAGACAGAAAAAACAGACCTTATAGAAAGAAAGGATGGGAGAATGCACGTAAGAGAACAAATATACTCAGCAATCTCATTTTTCCTACAGTTAAGTGCAAAGGAAGACAACAACAACAAGATACATTTGTATAGTGCCTTTTGTGTCAGGAGGACGTACCAAGACAACATCGACCTGCAGGGATCAAGCCCTAGTCACCACCTTGGGATGTTCTGTTGTGAAAGGCGATTACAAATGTAATTTTATTGTTGTTGTTGGTGGTGGTGGTCGCGTCTCCCCAGTGCTCCATCATATCTCCTTAGCTGCAGCTTTCCTAATCTTATCAACATTGAAAATGGAAGGATAAACTTACTTGTCCAGTTTTTTCTGCAGCAATTCAAGGAATTCATTGCAGTACACAATATTGTCAGGAAGACCCACATTGAAAGAATGATCTCTGGCCATGTGGTTTAAGAAAATAGCCCTGAATAAACAGTGAAAAGAAAAGTTTTAATTTAAAAAAAGTTATCCCCATAAAACGTGATTTTCCCACTCACTCTATCAAACTGCTTCTGAAGGCAATATTGGTTTCTGTAGTCTTACCTACTTCCCAAAAGGTAAGAACACTGTCTCAAGATCTTCCTCTTTGACCATGCCTTCCGCCACACTCCCTCCCCACTACCCTCCAAATCTCTTGATTTCAACCCCTAACACGGGGACAAACCCTTTGCTGAAAGAACTGATCTCAGCTTAGCTGAGAGAGTGAGAGAGCTCATTTGGCTTCAGTGTTTCTTTGGTAGGGAAGCTATCAAGAACTACTCAACAAGAGCTGCTCACAACTAACCAGTCACCTCTGCTGGAAAGTGGACATTCATGAACATAAACTGAGTTCAGCCCTGGCTTTATCTAAAATACAACCTCTCCCTCAACCCGTTAACGTCCAATTGAAATGCCCTCAACACCTGAAATCTGATTTTATGACACAAATAATGGTCACTTGATAATAATAATCCTTGCATTCGATATAGAGCTTTATCATGTTCTTGAGACGCCTTCATACAATATATTGGTAAGTGGAATGTCTGTATTTTGTGGGTGAAACGAGGCAGCCAATTGCGTACAGTAATGTCCCATCAACAGTCATTGATTGAATGACCAAATTTGGGGTGGAGGGGATTATTACCCCAGGAAAGTGATCTGCCAATCAATCAACAACCGGGTTTCTACCTCGTGCTAGGTAAACAGGAGAGTGCGGAGTAAGGAAACTTGCAAAAGGTTTTGCCCCACACGGGAATGGAATCCCACCCCTCTTGCTTGTGAGAAGAGCATGCTGATCACTATGCTATGGGACTCCTTGATCCAGTTACTTTAATAGCTAACGTTTTTTCACCTTGGTGTGCTACAGAAAACAGTCATCAATTTTATAAGGAGACAGTGCATAAATAATAAACCCAGGTATTATTTTGATTTATCCGCTAATTCAATAGAGCTATGTCCTTTTTAATACACAAACAGGTGGGACCTATGGTGACTTCCAGATCAAAGATTCCAGGCAGTTTCCTTTTGTCTGAATATTTTCATAGAGCTTCAGAGTTCACAGCTGGAGATCACTATTTATAGGGTGGGTGACCTCTTTGATTAAGTAATCCTTCTCAGAAGGTGTTGGGAGTTCATTTATGCAGATAATCAAAAACAGGTCTGGATTTCTGTCAACCACAAACGTAAAGATTTGAGGTCGATAAAGTACAGACTGTTTCTCCAGCGCCTTGGGACCTCCTCCTGACGTGAAAGGCGCTATACAAATGTCATTTTGTTATTGTTGCAAAACTACAGTCAATTTTACAAGGACCCAGTTATTGAAAAAAATGTCACACAGAGTTGATTGGTTCACATCAAGATGGAGTTGCAAAATGGGGAGGATGAGGCTAAGATAAGTATTGTCGTGAGTGTAAGTGTATATAAATAATAAAAAGCATAAATAATTATAGCACTATTCAAAAAAAAATGCAGCTTTTTCCTGCGTCCTAGCCAAACAATCATCCCCAAAAAATCAGTCAGTAACTCCACGGCTATTTGTGGGACATTACAACACAGTAATTGGCTGCCATGTTCGCTTGTAAAATACAGTCACTACAATTTATAGTGCATCACTTTGAGACTTCAAATATGTGATGAGGTGCGACATACACATAGTTTTTTTTAATTATTCTGTGAGTGGAAAACATTTGGAGGCAACTAACGAGCAAATAAGGCTTTCTGAAGCTCCTTCAGCATTAAAGAGAAAGTCACCTTGAAATGGAAAAAGAAAAATGTTCACTTTTTCCCAATTCTATGGTGGTGCGAGATCACAGAGGGCGTGTCAGTGCTGTTATTGTAACACAGATGTTTAACCTTTCGCAGGTTTTTGGCCTCTGGAATGTCATAGGCCAAAAGGGGTTAAATTACGAAAACAGGAAGGGTGGACGTTTTGTAATCAGGTCACCTTAAAAGATTCTTCTGATCAAAATTAGTACAAACCTGTTTCCTGAAAATACTTCACTGCAGAACATGCAGACACGATCCAAGTTGTTGTCGTTTCTTTCCCTCTGCTGCTGCTCCAAAACTTCCTCCTGTGGAAAAGGAAACCCAGACAATCAATAACTGTCCCGGCCATGGTAAGTTTCTCGTTGAAAGCAAGGAGAGCGATACAGGCTGCCAGGCAATTTGTACTGTGGTTGCTGACTGTAGCCGTGGCACTGGTGATAAATCCTTCAAACTTTGGAAGAGAGTAGCCAACTTTCAACATGTGCCACGCGACAGCTAAAGAGCAAACACTGACTTTGTCCTTTGCTTTGCTCCTTTTACAGCACGGCACAGCTGAACATTGTTCTTTATCAGTCCCTGCCGCTCATGTTTATATATTTGAAAGGAAGAGATTCCCTCCGATTTTCTTTCACTGGTTTTATGTTCAGTCTGATACAGTATATCCATGTTACATATACAGATTACACTGACGTATATGTTCAATTCCTGGGTGAGGAGAAAGTTTGGGCAAGTTCCCTAACTCCACAAGCTTCTGTTTACCGAGTAGTAAGTAGGTACAGTAAAAGCCCCTTTTATCCTACACCCTTGGGACCTGGCCAATGCCGGTTAAAGCGCCTGCCAGATATTCGGCCGAAAACACAGGAAAAAAAATTAATTAAAAAAAAAGCATTGTGTCGGATAAATTCTGGTTAATCGAATGCGGACTTTTTTTTGAGATGCCGGTTATACAGAAGTTACAGTTGGATACACGGCTTTTACCGTACTCGGTTGTTTGTCAATTGACGGGTCGTTTTCTGGGGATAATAATCCCTGAAAAAAAAGTTGGCACTAATTCCACAACTGGAGTACCAAACAGTGGGGGTAGTAAAGCTGAAAATCCAACTGCCAATGCAGGCAGGGAAGCGGAAAGTGGAGCAAGCTAGGGTCTGTTGAGTTGGTGGGTGTGGATAGGCTGGTATGGGGTTAACAGGTCAAAGAGGTGGACACGAGCAAAACCATAGAGGGCTTTAAAAACGAGGACGTGGATTTAATGTAATTCAATGTAACTTTCAATAGTGAGTCAGGGCATTACTTAACCCATGCAGTCGTAGACCCAATCCCCATCAGCCCTGAGATATTCCCCAGCAGTCGTTTCAAAATTCCCAACCAGTAAATTGCTTTTCCAAAAGAATAATAATGGTAATGACGATTTAGTCAGCAGTTAACAAGCGGACACTGTTTAGGTCGTTTTTACAGAATTTTAGGCACATTTTTACAGAATAATATTTGATAAAGACATTGTATGATTATTACTTAGTAGATTCCTGCTTTCATATTATTTTAATCATTCTAAGATGTGAAACGAATATGTGAAGAATTACTTCATCTGCAGAAATATGATTTTAATGTTTCTGGATGTGGGATAAAAGTGTCCCTTTAGTTCAGTCCCACCAGTGAAAATGGCAGCAGGTTTTCCACTGCAGCACTGCAATGGGGGATTGGAACCATTTGTTAATTCAAATTTTTCTCTTGTGCGGTGAAGATCCCACCATGGGTAAAGGTGTATAAAATCATTATTAAATCTTCTTCAACAGCTTTACATGTTTTAATAATAATGTTTGCATTGGATATAAAGCCTGTACTGAGGCCATTAACTGTCTAAGGTCTTGGGACATCATCTTTCTGATGTGAAAGGCTGCGTATAATGCAATTTGCTGCTGTTGTAAAGCATTACATGACAGTGTGAAGCTGTGTCCCAAGGCACAGGACCCTACTCTTCTTCATTCTTCCCTGACCCCTCCCCCCACTGCTCTTGTCCCTACCTAACTGTACAGCGCCTTGGGACGTCCTCTCGACGTGAAATGCGCTATATAAATGTACGTTTTGATTGATTGATTGACCCGAGGCGAGGGAATGATCTCCTTCCCTTGTGCTGATTTTTTTTAACCGCCAAGCGGTGTAACCAGGGTTCCTGTAGCTCGGTGACTAGAGCTCTCAACTCGGAAGCGAGCAGGACCTGGGTTCGATTCCTGGCTGGGAAAAACCTCGGGTCAAGTTTCCTTATTCCACACGCCTGATAATAATCCATCAAGAAAGAAACAAAAAAAATTGGTCACTTCAATCCATGACTGTTTGTGGGACGCTGCTGTGCGCAATTGGCTGCCGTGTTTCGCCCACAAATATACAGTCAATTCACTTTACAGTATATTCTGTGAAGCGCTTTGGGATGTCTAGAAGACGTGAAAAGCACTACATCAAATGCAAGGACTATTTTTATTTAGGAAACTGAGCAGACAGAATATCCTACAGTGCTGCCAGATCCATTGTAGCTGTTGATGCTGGCAGGATGTGGTACACAGGAGCTCGAGGAATGGTTTATCTGGAATCACTGTGTGAAATTTATCATGTAATGTTTCAGAGATAATCAGTAGGTATAATAAGATAAATCCCACCAGGAATTATTTACACCAGTTCACTGGGGTGTAGGGGAGAAGAGAAAAATCTCTTGCTTCCCAGGTTCAGGATTTCTCTGTGCTGCCTAGCCGATTGTGTATTCTGCTTAGAATATGCAAGTGCTGCCTTTGGAACTGATTCATGCAATTTGCCCATGTACATCTGTGAGCTCGAGTCATAAAATCCCTCTTTGAAATTAATTGCGCAAGGTTTAAGCCTTAATGAGCAGTTACAATGAAGTGAGCACGTGTCCTGCAGCTCAGTGGTTAGAGCAGTCGCCTTACAGGGGTGAGACCTGTGTTTCGAATCAAGGCAAGACAGGGCGAAACCTTGGGCAAGTTTCCTTACTCCACATGCCTAACAATAATCCGCCCCCCCAAAAAAAAAATCTATAATAAATTGGTCATTTCAATCCACGATTGTTTGTGGGACACTGCTGTGTGCAATTGGCTGCCGAGTTGCAGCCACAAATATATAGCCAATTCACTTTACAGTATATTCTGTGAAGCGCTTTGATACGTCTAGTAGATGTGATATTTGCTATATCGAATGAAAGGATTATTATTTTTTATTAAGTGTCGGCTGCTTGATTGACAGGTTTCCAGATCTTCGATTCAAATTCAAATAGCAATCATTGCAATCGCCTTACCACGTTTTCGAATTGTCTCAAAATATTTCACAGAATATACTGTAAAGTGAATTGACTGTATATTTTGTGGGTGAAACACAGCAGCCAATTGTCCCACAAACAATCATGGATTGAGTGACCAATTTATTATTATTAATTATTATTATTATTACGTTTTTCTCCCCAGAAAAGCGATCCGCTAATCGACTAACAATCAGATTTCTGCTTACGGCTAGCTAAACAGAGGCATGTGGAGTGCAGTAAGGAAACTTGCCCAACATTTTGCCCTGCCAGGAATCAAAGCCAGGACTCTTGCTTGCAAGCCGTGTGCAAACTACATATCTGGCATCTGGACTAATTTCCCTCAGTTCATGTCAGACATTAGGCTAATCAAAAAAAGTAGCAACTTTTCTGAGACATATAGATTAACTTCTTCACTTTTAAACATTCTGACCATTTAACTCTTTTTGAGCTGGCATTGGTGATTCCAACACGCGATGATCCAGGTCATGGAAGGCAACAAGAAAAGGGATGTTTTCCTTCAACAATGGAGACTGTTGTAATGCACCCAAACATTAACTGTTGCCTGATGCTCTGCAAATGCCCACAACCCTTCCACCACATCACTTTGCAGTATATTCTGTGAAGCGCTTTGAGACCTCACGAAGTTGTGAGAACAAGTTATATGAAATGCTGGTTTATTATTATTATCAGTCTTGGAAACCTCAGGGAGAAAGCAAGAGAGGGTTTGTGAGAGGGAATGAGTTGGGGTGGGGGCTCATGTGGGGTATTAACTCCAGTACGCGTTTATTGGTTGAAATGGACAGTTTGTGTACTGTAGTCTAATGAAATTCAATGGGATTCTTTCGTCCACAGTGTGTTTATTTAAGAGCAAGCCAAACTCAGTGCACAAACATCTTCAAGTTCCTACTGTTGAGCTTTTTCCTCTTCCAAAAATAATTTCATTTCCGTTTTGCAGCTTAACACGTATCTCTGACTCCAAGTCGAGAGGGCCCGGTGCGAGGCAGCTGTTCCGTAAAATCAAACTTAATTTCTCCTTTAACGCAGCTGGTGATCCTGGTGCAGGAAGTTCAACATTAACAATTTTCACTTGTGTTTTTTTTGTTTCGTCCACAAAATACACAGTTACTCCACTTTACCATACTTTCAAATACAAGGATTATTATTATTTATATTTAGTGAAGTGCTCTGTCTTAATGACGTGATGAGGTGCTATGTCAAATGCAAGTATTATTATTGTTGTGTGTATGTGCAGTGGGAGGCTGAAGTTTGAAGATTGAAGGCAGCATTGAACTCTATCTGCTCTCATTTATTATCAGTACGTTTCCAAACACAAACGTCATTTTTGTTTTGACAGGTTAAACATCTGGAACCTGCCAATACTTTGTGGAAAAAATATTTTTTCTTGACAATTTTCCCCCGACAATTTCTCTGTAATGTCTGAAAAGCCCACTGATAACACACCCACACTTGTACAATATCGGCAGCATCAGTGCATTTTTTAGTACGTTCACATCCATCCAACCAGTCATAACATAGTTTACCCATTTCCTCCACTTCATCTACAAGTGTAAAACATTTCTCTTTGTTTTTCTCAGTAACATTTAAATGATTGGAAACCTATTCATTTCCAACATGGCTCGCTTGCTTATATACGTGCTTCTGAGCCACAAGATTGTGGGTTAAAACCCCCGTAGATACTTTGAACTCATGTAATGAAGATTCCCACTCTGCATGAGACCAGATCAGATTTGAATCAAGATGAATGTGCACGTTAATGATCCCATGGCACATTTTAAAAAGAGAAGTGAGAAGGGATGTTAAAGGTCCCACAATTCATAAAGAGAGTTCCTCCTGGGTTCTTGGTCAACAATTCCCCAGATAAAATTGGTCATTCACTTCATGGGTGTTTGTGGGACATTGAGCTTAGAGATGCTGCCTGACTTGCTGAGTGTTCCCAGTGAATTCCATTTTTGTTTCAGATTTCCAGCATCTGCAGTATTTTGTGTTTTGTTTATATTTAATTCACTGCCACTTATTTTCTAGGAATGCCTACCGTGAAGAAGTTTTGCTCTTTTCTTCAACGTGATTTTCACTCTTCCCTTTTTCTCTGCCCGTCGCCTTCTTTGCTGTCTGTTTCCCTTCTTGTGTTTAGATGCTGCCTGACCTACCAAGTGTTCCCAGTAACTTCTGTTTTTGTTGCAGGGATTATTATTACTACTGGAGAACTGCTTTGCGCAATGGATTCCATACCAACCAGTCCACTCAACAAACTATGGCCTGCTCCATGTCCTCCCACTGCCTGCCCCACCATTGGCAGTCGCGCCTTCAGCCTTTCCCCACCACCCTTTAGAACTCCATCCAGTTCCTTTGCCTCGTCTGCTCCCTTGCTTCATTCAAGGTCTGTCTCAAGATCCTCCTTTTGATCGTGTCTCCAGTCATCATCCTACCGCCCCATCCTCCCTGTTCTCCCATCCCCCTGATCCCGACCACTAACTCAGATCCATCATCTTGCTTAAGAGTATTCAAACCAAACTGAGATTTCCATGCATACCACTTACAGATGGAAATCCCAGAGCTGAATTATTGGAAAACGCACTCTGTCACTAGATGGATGCCTCCGGGCACTACGGCCCTGCACGGCTCAGGGACTGAACTCCCGAGATCACCTTATAAACATTCTGTTTCCAGGCATGTCACCGGGAGCCAGTTTAGCTCCATGCTGCTTACCTCCCCCCAAAGGAGGATAGCCAATTCATTCAAACAGGAAGCCTGGGCATTCACTCACACAGAATACAGTATACTGAGTGCCAGCTGAAAGGAAACCTGAAAAGATACTGTTAGCAGATATCAAACCACCTCAGGGTCTCAGGCCAGGGTATAGCTTTTACATCTGCAGGATGTGAGGTGTGAATGAAATAACTAAAATTTTCAGGTTTTGGATTCTACCAAGCTTGACGGTGGATTTCCTCTCATTCTCTGAGTTCCTTTCAAAAACAGACCTGCTGAGACCAGCGAGTCTATTAGATCTTTTGCTTTTTTGTTTACACAAAGCTTTTAACTATCCTCCTTGGTGCGGGGGAGGGAAGATGAGGGGGATGGGGGGGGGAAAGTTGGCTAAAATCAGGATTTTGCAGATTTAACAAGCAAATTTTGAAGGTAATATCCAGGCCAACAAATGCCCAATAGAACTGCTCTCTATTTCATAGTTGTTGGAGAGACATTGCCGTG
The DNA here is from genome assembly GCA_035084275.1 of Hydrolagus colliei. NCBI lineage: Eukaryota > Metazoa > Chordata > Chondrichthyes > Chimaeriformes > Chimaeridae > Hydrolagus > Hydrolagus colliei. The sequence goes on along the minus strand of CM068746.1, from coordinate 41,527,850 downwards.
TGCAACTGGCTGCTGCATTCGCGTATAAATTCAGTCGCTTCACAATAAATCTTGGGAAAAACTTTGTCATCCTTGACATGAAATGCACCATACCAAATGCGAAGACTTTTAAAATTTCCTCGCAGCGTCGACATCACAAATTAGACTTTATCTGACAGGAAATTCCTGTCATTACATCGACGACAAAAACAACAAGTTCTTTTTGATTTTTTCTTTGCACAATTGCACTGTTGAAACTTCTTATTTGCTTTGAAGCAACTGATGATACACATGAGAAAATCCTCGTAAACAGTCCAACACCTGATCTTACAAATGCAAAACGCATCTCGGCAATGCTGTTTGTATTCGTATGATCAGGTGCTGGTAAATGTTGAATATTAGTGTGCCTAAATTAGGGCTGTATAATAAAGGCACAGCACGAAGCTTCCCAGGGGATGTCATTTCCTTTCAAAAACAAGTTTTTTCAGGATTTGAAAATGGAGATTGGAGACCTGGTTGAGGAACACAGACACTCTGCAGCTAGAGTGCAATTCACTGTATGTTACAGCAACCTTGTCTCTGCAACATATGAAGTCCACGATACAGAAGTGACCACCACCACTTCCATCAACAACTTGCACTTACATGGCGCCTTTCATGCCCGACAGCACATTTCTGAAAGAACTTAACAGTGGCAGAGCCTGGTGCCGAGCTTGGTGTGGGTGGAGGGGAAAGTGACGTAAGCACGCTCAAAGAGGAATGTCTTCAGTCATCAACCAAACACGGGGACAAAGCTAACATTTGGTTAAATGTTGTGATAATAATAATAATAATAATCCTTGATTTGATACAGCGCTTTTCACTTCTTCTAAACATCTCAAAGTGCTTCAGACTATACTGTAAAGTGTATATTTGTGGGCGAAGTGCGGCAGCCAATTGTGCACAGCAGCGTCCCACAAACAGTCGTGGATTGAAATGACCAAATTATTATTTTTTTGAGAGGGATTATTATCAGGCTTGTGTGCAGTAAGGAAACTTCCCCAAGGTTTCGCCTTGACCTGGCAGGTCTTGCACTTGTAAAGGGAGTGCTCTAACCACTGAGCTACAGGACTCCACGAATAATCCTTGCATTTGATTCAGCGCCTTAACATACCTTCACGACGTCTCAAGAGAATGATGGTGATCTGGCACTCCAGGGTTTTACACTTATCAGCTAATTGCCACAACTCTGTATCTAAAACCAACGAGGTTGGTTCCGTTTACTCAAGATAAATGAGCTATTTTGATACGATCACTTTGTCATTTACGAAGTACTGTACAGTACAGGTGTCCCTCCCCAACCGCGGGGAATAAGTTCCTCTAAACCTCCGCGGTTGATAAAATCGCTAGAAAATGCAGGGCCCTATGGGAAACATGGGGATACGGCAAGTTCGCATTTACTAAAACTGAACACAAAAAAACACATAGAGTTATAACATACATGGGGATAGGGGGAGTAAGTTTGGGCGCATCTGCAGCAATCCGTGAGGCTGTCTGACTGACTGGTCTACACACAGAGAGAGAAATCATGGTGAGTGAGGGTGGGGGAGAGAAATCAACAGAGATTTACCTTAATCCTAAAAGAGAAGCGACATCTCGCTGGTTGATTGCGACATCGCAACTGGGTCCTAGTGCTATGCGCTATGCTGAGCTTGAAAATTTAAACCCGCAATTTTAAATCGCGGATGCGCAAAATGCGGTTTGCGAGGGTTGTCGCATTTAGCAAACCATGGATGCATGCGTTTCATGATTGGCGAGGCCGCGGTTGGGGCGGGATACCTGTATATCTAAATATAGCAATCTACAGAAAGTTGGCAGAGCAGAACCACACTAAGTAACATTTGATATCTTCTCTTTGCTTTAGGTTGTGTCATGTTCTGCTCAGTTACTGAGACTGCATTCCCAATGCTTCTTAGCGTACCTGATATAATGATATAATAATCCTTGCATTTGATACAGTAAAACCTCGATAATCCAACATTCCGAAAGCCAGCAACTCCTTAAAACCCGCAAGATTTCAAAATACAACAGCATTAGATTTTTTCCAATGTCCAACAAATCTCCTAACATTCACGTCGTTGCCGTGCGGACAGCCGGTGCTGCAGGTGGAGCTCGGGTATTGTTTGGCTTCAGGGCTGTGTTTACAGCCCACGTGGTGTATGGGATGGGGTTTCCCCAGCTATTTCTAGGGTAGGTTTCTAAATACTGACAAACTTCGAAATCCAGGAGCTGCATGGGCCATGAAATTCAGTAATCCAGGAGCTGGATTACTGAAGTTTTACTGTACAGGTATTCCTCGCTTAACATCGTAGATTGGTTCTTGAAAAGTGTGTCTTTAAGTAAACAACGTTAAGCGAACACATTTTTCCCATACGAATTAATGTATAAACTGGAGTTAGGTTCTTTTGGACAATTTTCGGCTAAACTTTCTAAAAAATAACATTATACTCGCTCCCTGACTGCCTGCCTGGCTCACTCACTCGACTGCCTGCCTGGCTCACTCACTCGACTGCCTGCCTGGCTCACTCACTCGTTGCCGGCCTGGCTGGTGTCACTCACTGCCAACCTGGCTCGCTCTCACGTTGCCGGCTTGGCTCACTCCTAATCAGGGGTCGAGGGAGCAGGTGGTTGGTTTCATGCTGTGCGCAATTGGCTGCTGAGTTTCACCCACAAATATACAGTCAATTCAATTTACAGTTTATTCTGTGAAGCAACTTTGAGACGTGAAAATATATCAAATGCAATATATCAAATATATCAAATTATTATCCCAGCGAAGAGCGACAATTTTCAAACAGTTGCACAGTAGCCCGCTGAGTTATCTGAACTTGAGGGAGTCTTTCAAGAGGTTTACACTTGAAAGAGCAGCTCCCATTAATTCCTAATGGAGCATTTTCTCAGAATGCCGAATCCTTTCAGCCCTGTGAAATGTAACTTTAAAGGTGACAGAATTTTCAATAATGACATTTTGTCATTAGAAATCTAGCTTTCACCAACTTCCTGCACTCGAGTCTTTCACTCCAGTGCAGAAAGTTGGTGAAACCTAGATTTCTTGCACATAGTTGTGATTCCACCTTTCTGAGAGGGCAGGTCAGCTCTTGTCAACCCAAAGTGCTGGTAATCAAAAACATTCTCACATCCTTAAAGAATTCTCTATGTCTGAGGGCCAGCTTTTATATCAAAGCAACTCGCACATTTCAGCCTGATGGTAGCTCTCCCACATATTGCACATCTTTAAACCGCAAACCTCAGGTGATTCAACCATGCTGTCAGTTTAAGTCATGTTATCGTATTTTTTCCTAGTTACAGTTCTTCTTCCACACAGTAACTGGAAACTCTGCATCAACAAATTACATTTGTATAGTCCTTTCACATCGGTGGGGTGGGGGTGGAGGGGAGTGGGGGGAGCTAAGTCCCAAGGCAACAGCTCACTCACCAGTCTTCGTTGCTGAAGTTGCTCCCGAAGTACCCTGTCCTCTGGCAAAACATCACATAGAAGGAAGTAGTTTTCTTGTTCTTCTGTTTTGAACCAAAAAAAATCCATCCTTCAGAGTCAGACTTTACAATATATCCTGTGAAGCACTTTGACACGTCTCAAAGACATGATAAAGCGCTGCATCAAATGCAAGGATTATTATTATTATTTTTCAAAAGGTAAACTTTGCATTCTTGGTCACAATAGAAACTATTTTTGACAAGAAGAAACTTACGTTGAACAGTTGCTAAACTTGTGGAGGCAGTGACAAAGAAAAACTACTTGGGACTTAAACGTTTTTATTGCAATATGAAAAAACTTAACAATCTGAGTCACTTACCCTCAGGGGCTTGAGAGTTGGTCTTTATCACACTACAAAAATCCAAAACTGGTTGCTCAGTAAATCTTTTCCTCCAATATAAAAGGTACCTAAAAAAGAAACCCATAAAAATTAATTATTTTGCTTTGTCTGTTACTTTTTTTTACTATGCCTTTTTACTGTGAATGTTCTTTACACGTGATACAGTGCCCTGTGAAGTCATCCAGACATTTCAAAACCCTTTGCAGGAATTATCTGTAAAGTGTAGTAACTTTTTGCTTGGTAAATGTGGCAGCCAATTTGTCCCCAACAATAACCCACAAGCAGCCACAAAGTGAATTATTCATTTTATTCGGGGAACTGTTGGCTGGGACATCTGTAGAAGTTCCTTTCTCTTTTTGAATAGTTGCACAGGATTTTTAACGTTCAATCCGAACGGGCAGAAAGGACTTTGGTTTCACGTCTCAACTGAACATCGCTCTTCTAACAATACAGTGTGCTCTGCTCTCAGTGTGTCACTGACATGTCAACCTGGATTATGACTCATGGACAAGAGTGCTACCAATTGAGGCGCTGACACCTTTTTGCCTGATAATGAACATTCAATATCATTTACAAGGCTTCAACCGATTCAACTACCTGGGTTTAATTCTGCAAATAAGCTTACGGACAAGCTAAAAGCTGATAATCAATGAAAGCAAACCCCTCCTTATGTCACAAAATAAAACTCTGAAATGGTCTCCCACTCAAATTACTTACAGATCAAACAAAGAAAATAAATAATCCCTGCTTTTGAAAAAAGTGCCCATCGTGTCAGGAGCAGGGGGACATCTCAAAGCGTTTCAACAAGATTTGTTGTGAATTTGTGAGTCAGCCTGGCAGAAGGTTTCAGGACGTCGGGAATCAGAGACGAAGCCCCCACTCTAATGCAGTGTTTGGGAAGTGTTGCATTGTTGGAGCTGCCGTCCTTCAGATGAGATGGTAAACTGAGGTCCCATCTGCCTGTTCAGGTGTACGGTATCGATCCTGTGGCGCTATTCCAAAAGAGAAGGAGGTTTCTCAAGTCTGGCCAACAGACCCTCAAAATAAAATCAGGCACTACCTCCATGATTTGGGGGACGCTGCCATATGCAACTAACTGCTGTGTTTCGCCCACAAATATACATTCAATACACTTTATACTACTTCCTGTGAAGCCTTTTGACATTTCTCAATGACACAATAAGGTGCTATACCAAATGCAAGAAGTATTATTATTATTAGACTGTATTTTGAAGGAGAATGCAAAAAGCAATTTGCACACAACAAATCGAGTGTTTCTGTAGAATATGGGTCACAATTTAACACGTTCTATTCGTAAAGGATCAAGTACTGCTGAAACCTCCCATCACTGGAGTGGCCTCATCATAGCCTGTGTATATCTGAAGGTCGTGGCAGTGTTTCCAAACCAAGTGGTGGAGTGAGAAACCCGCTTGCAATGTACACACAGCCAGGTAACAGAGGGAAATGAAATCTGGACAAACAACAACAAATTACATTTATATAGTGCCTTTCACGTCAGGAGGACTTCCCAAGTAAAGCACTTAGTTTGGAAGCAAGTCAGGGAAAGGCACTCAAGTTGGGGGTTGGGATCAAGAGCGGTGAAGGGCGGGGAGGATACGGGTAGGGGGGTGACCAAAGGCATAGTTGACGGTCATGAGATAGGTTTTGAATACGGCAAGGGAGGGGGCAAGGTGTAGGGATTGTGGGATGGAGTTCCAGAGGGTGGTGGCAGAGGCTTAAGGCCCGCTCACTGAAGGGCTGCGTTGGTGTACCACCTGATCTAAACTGAACAAAATTTTGTCAGGACTAAAAAGAAAGATAAAGATCAGTCATTCGGACAGTTCACTCAAACCGGCAGTTAAGTCTGAACAGCTTGCCGTTATGTGTTGCGTTTTCATGTTTAGAGGCCAAGGGTTAGAATGCAAACGGCGGATTGCAAGCTACCATGTAGCCCCCACGAGTCATTTGCCAGCCAGTATCCAGTCCAGGATATCAGTCCAATGATATCCTGATCATTATCCAACGGTATCCGTACCAGCACCACTCCACCCAACAATCTGTTCAATCTCTGACGTGGCTGCTCAGAGAAGACATTTTAACAATAGAGTCCGTCACTTTAGCACGGTTTGGCTCATTTGGCGGCCTGGTTCAATTGACGGTGCACGCCCCTCCAAGCCAGAAGGTTGTGGGTTCAAGCCACAAGTCAGGACTTCAAAGTCGCAATCTGGGCTGACGTTGTGATGCAGTGCCAGAGGTGTGCTGCATTGCTGGGAGGTGCTTTGCTCCAAATGCGACATGAAGTATTGTCTGACTGTTCTGTGGGACTTAAGACCCCATGGCACGATTCGAAAATAGAGGGGAGTTTCTCTCAGTGTCCTGGTCAACAGTCCCCCAAACAAAATTGGTGTTCATTTCATGGCTGTTTATTGCGACACTGCTCTGGGTAAATTGGCTGATGCATTTGCCTATAAAGTACTTAGCTGCTACAATAAATAGCAATTTGGTCACTCAATCCACCACTGTTTGTGAGACACTGCTGTGCGCAATTAGCCACTGCGTTTCAACAAGAAAATTATATTTGTATAGCATCTTTCACGTCAGGAGGACACTCACAAAATACTGTCAATTCACTTTACAGTATATTCTGTGAAATGCTTTGAGACGCCTCGAAGATATGATAAGGGTATGATAATGCAAGGATTATTATTATATCAAACCAAGAATTATTACATTATATATTTGACAGTACTGTAAAGTGTTTTTAGGCATCCTTCTGACATGAAGAGATACAGTGCACCAAATGCAAGGATTGTTATTTGTATAAGGCTAATATAGTCTCAATCCAGCACCTTCCTTTAAAATCTGTAAACAATATAGAAAATAAAAGCTGTTTTTTCTTTATCAGAGCTGGAAGAAAAGCCTAACAAAAAACCTAACCCTTATACAAGGATTTGAATACCAATGAACGCAATAGATTTCTGCCTGAAATGTCAACAACAAATGCCTCACCCATCTGCAAAAATAATAAGAGTAAATCACTGGAATCAGATAGAAATTTTGAACACATTGAGGCAGCAAAGATCCTTTACTAATGACGCATTTTCCAATCTGGTGCGCTTCAATAATGTAGGTCTACGCTTCAACACACGCGATTTTTCAGTGGATGACAGGAATGGAGCAGCATTTAAACCCTTGCGCTGTTTACCCTTGAATAACAGCATCCATCAACAATAATAATTGACAGAGGAGAGAACTTCACAAAGCTGAAATTGAAGGTTTTAAGGCAGGTTTGAATGTTAGAAAGTAGGAGCGGAATTCCACATAGCGGGGCAGAATGGCCGAAAGGCGCATCTCGCCCTTTGGGAATTAAACAGCAACAACAAAATTGCACTTATATAGCGCCTGTCACGTCGGGAGGAGACCGGGAGGACGAAACATGGGTATCTCGCTTGCTGGAACTGGAACTCCAACCCCGGAGTACTCCATTTGCGTTTCATGTAGCATTGCTCACATTATTAAGACGTCTCAAAGCGCTTCACAGAATATACCGTAAAGTGAATTAACTGTATATTTTGCTGTACAAACAATCCCATACTGTCCCAGTCGTGGATTGAGTGACCAAATTATAATTTTTTAGAAATGGATTATTACCCCTGGAAAGGTCGACTAACAACTGAGTTCCAACTTGCTGCTCGGTAGACATGGGTTTGCGGAGTAACAAAACTTGCCTAAGCTTTCTCCGCGCCCGGGCCATTGGGTCTCCTTACTTGGCAGGTGCACGTGCAAACCAATATGGAATAGGACTCCACATTCACTTGGAATAACTTAACAGAAGGCGACCAAGACTAAAGAATCATCAATACCTTCTGAAATCTGCCACCAGCTTCATGTCTGCAATCACCAGCTTGTGTTCGAGGATCATGTGCTTGAGAAGCTTTTCCTGATCTTCTGCCGGATGACATTCTTCACAAAATATGCAAAGTAATGCCGGAGGACTGGACACGGGAACGCTGCAACTAGGAGACTCCGGCAAAGAGAGAGGCTCCAAGATCCAATCTTTGCTTTCTGAAAATAATACAAAGTTCCTTACTATCAAAAGAACTTGGGATTCATAATATCTTCTTAGGTTGAAATGCCTCAGTATTCTCCAGTAAATATTTCAGAGTGCAGTGTTTTGTTTGCATGAAAATGTGACAGCCAAGATATACACAGCCAAGATGCCATACTTGAATGACCAATTTTTGTGCAGGAATTTTGGAGAAAGCAAAGGATATGCTCATTTGTCTTTTCAAACAGTGTCACCTGGTCTTCAGTTGTATCTGGGCACAGCCAGACAGAAGGGATCTTAGGTTTAATGTCACCTCTGACAATGTAGTACTCCCCCATTCTTGCACTGAAATGTCAGCTTGACCAACAGATGGAATACCAACTTCACTAACCACTCCCACATCCCCATTGCTCATTCATTCCTTTTCACAATGGTAATTCCCTTGCTCCCTTGATTTAAGAGGTGAGATATCACGTGGAGTGTTTGATCTCTTTAGCCTGTGCTACAACAATGCTACAATTACTGCCCACAATATTAAAGGTAATGAGAATCACAGGGAAAGCATTCACAAATCTGGCGACCACTCACACTACAGAATGAAACAGATTTTTTAATGGTTAGTCAGGTATCCCACACAAGTGAAAACCTTTCCCCATGTTTAAGAATCTCTAAAAGAGAGTTCCAATGAATACACGGATGGAACTTTCTCTGTCTGGATTGGAGTGCACACTCTCTTCCCTCTGGGACACAAGAACTGGCATCCAGATTGCTCACCTTTTCCAAAATGTACAAGTCACAAATGGACAGGAGCCATGGCTTGGGATCCTCAGGAATGTACATCAGGATACTGCTCGGGTTTGACAACCTAGAACTGTGTGGTTTTCTACTAGAAAAGTAGAAATTTGCCTACTTTCCTTCCCCCTTCTTACGGTTTGCACTGTAAGTTTGCACTGTGGTTTGCAAACACCTTCTCACAATATCGAAGACCACTAACCTGTTTGGGATTGGGCCTGTAGAGTTTACAGGAGCAGTGTGGAATACATTCAGGAGGCGGTGGTCAGCTCTGTACTATTTGTGTCACTGTCCTCGCCAACAATCCCACCCCAATTAAAATTAGTCACTCACTGCGTACAGCTAGCGTTTGTGCGACACCCCAGTCGGTCGGTGTGCAATCTCGCAGCCACATTTCACCCAAACAGTCAATCCCACTTTACAGTAAATCCCGTGAAGTGCTTCGAGACGTTGCAATGACGCGATGAAGCGTTATACCAAACACAACAATGATCATACATACATTGGGGGCAATTAATTACTTATACAATCTTGAGTTCAAAACCGTGACACTGGGCCTTGACAAAACGGGTGAGGGGAGAACATGACCAGCTAACCTGGGTTGATTTGACACACTTTATTCATATAAAACCTGTGTGTCTCCCCCTCGCCGCCTCCTCCCCCTTTCCCCCCCTTCAAGGCTAGTGGTCTCTCCGACCGCCGGGCCTGCTCCCGCACTCCGAACCTCTCTCCCACAGTCAATTATCCTACTTTCCTTCCCCCGACCAGGACCCCCCCCCCCCCCCCCCCCCGCTCTGGTCCCTACCTCGGGACGTCGTTGTATTCTGTGAAGCGCTTTGAGACGTCGATAAGACAGGGAAAGCGCTATATAAACGTAAGGATTATTATTATTATAACCCTCCCCACCCTTTCCTACTCTACTTCCTCTTGCCCCAACCCTGACCCTATTCCCCCCCCCTCCTCGGGTCCCGACCTGACTGACTGTCCAGCGCCTTGGGACGTCCTCCCGACGCGGAATGCGCTCCCTCAATGTCATGCTGTTGCTGTTGCTGTTTGTGGGGGACACACACCGCTGTGTGTGTGTGGGGGGGGGGGGGACAGTCGGCTGCCCATGATATACACACGCCGTCGATTCCCTTCACAGTATATTCGGTGAAGCGCTTTGAGACGTCTACCAGACGTGGAAAGTGAAAGGGCCTTTTTTCCCCCACCTGCTCCTTCTCCCGCGCCAACCGCCACCGCCGCCATTGCTGTCATCCCGCCAGTCACCTGACCCGCCAGCCAGCCAATCACCGACAGCCACGGAGCCCCTCCCTTTCCCCCCCCATCCTCCACAACACCCCCGACACGCGTCACCCCCAGCGAAATACAAGCCCCACAATGCTTCGCGAACCGCACGTGATAACGTCACCGCGTGACCTACAAGCCCCGCATTGCTTCGGCGAACCTCACGTGATAACGTCACCCAGTGAACTACAAGCCCCACAATGCCTGGCGAACAGCACACGTAATAACGTCACCGTCACCCCCTCCCCGTGAACTACAATCCCCACAATCCCCCCGCGGGCTCCTCTAGTGCAGCCTGTGACACACGGGGTGGGAGGGGATAGAGAGGGGAGGGAGGGGAGAGAGAGGGGAGGGAGGAGGGGAGAGAGAGGGGAGGGAGGGAGAGAGAGAGAGAGAAGCGGCCGCAGACTGAGACAATGATTGTACGGAGGGCAGCGGGCGCGTCGAGAGGCGCGAGTTTGTTCATTTGAAAGGGAATTTAAAAAAAAATTAATTTCATATTTATTACCAATAATAATAACAACAACAACAACAACAAGAGGAGGAGGAGGAGGAAACAAGGGATTGTGTCGGGAACGGAGGGATAAACCAGGGCACCGGACTGGGGAGAGAGGGAGAGACAGAGGGGGAGAGGGGGAGAGAGGGGAGAGGGGGAGAGACAGAGGGGGAGAGGGGGAGAGAGGGGAGAGGGAGGGAGAGAGGGGAGAGAGAGGGGGAGAGGGGGAGAGGGAGAGAGAGGGGAGAGGGAGGGAGAGAGGGGGAGAGGGGGAGAGGGAGAGAGAGGGGAGAGGGAGGGAGAGAGGGGGGGAGAGAGAGAGGGGGAGGGGGAGGGAGGGGGAGAGGGAGGGAGGGGGGGAGAGGGAGAGAGGGAAGCTTTATATTGTGTTATATTGTGACCATCACTAGCTTTCTCACAGCAGCGGGAGAGAGAGGCACAGAGGGAGAGACACAGGGGGAGAGACACAGGGGGAGAGAGGCACAGAGGGAGAGAGGCACAGAGAAAGAGACACAGGGGGAGAGAGGCACAGAGGGAGAGAGGCACAGAGAAAGAGACACAGGGGGAGAGAGGCACAGAGGGAGAGAGGCACAGAGGGAGAGAGGCACAGAGAAAGAGACACGGGGAGAGAGGCACAGAGAGAGAGACACAGAGGGAGAGACACAGAGGGAGAGACACAGAGAGAGAGACACAGAGGGAGAGACACAGAGGGAGAGACACAGAGAGAGAGAGACAGACAGAGACACAGACGGAGACACAATGTGGATTCCGACCGACAATGAGAAGTACGGTGTGGGTGAGTGGCTGGATTGCGATGTGATTTATTTGCTGCCCTTTTCCCACGGCTCGGGGCGTGTGGGGGTGTGGGGGGGGGGGGGGTGGGGTGGGGGGGGGTGCGGGTGTGTGGGGGGGGTTAGCATTTGGTTTGGGCAGCGGGGCGTGTGGGGGGAGAGATGGGGGAGGAGAGATGGGGGGGGGGGGGGGAGAGATGGGGGGGGGGGAGATGGGGTGGGGTGGGGGGAGAGATGGGGGGGGGGGAGAGATGGGGGGGGGAGATGGGGGGGGGGGGGGGAGATGGGGGGGGGAGAGATGGGGGGGGGGAGATGGTGGGGGAGAGATGGGGGGGGGAGAGATGGGGGGGGGAGAGATGGGGGGGGGAGAGATGGGGGGGGGAGAGATGGGGGGGGGAGAGATGGGGGGGGGAGAGATGGGGGGGGAGAGATGGGGGGGGGAGATGGGGGGGGGGAGAGATGGGGGGGGGGGGGGTCGCAGCAAAGCAGAGATAGCAGCCCCCACTTTAATATTAACAATCACAGTGACAATCACAGTGACATCTGGAATCTGACCCAGCTCCTGACAATAATAATAATAATAATAATGATGATGATGATCCTGACATTGCTGTCTCGGCGCCTCAGAGCGCTTCACACAATAGGCTGGGAGTGGGGCTGACTGTTATATGTTTATTGTGGGCCGAAACGAGGCATCCATTGCGCACAGACACACACACATAGACAGACACACACACACACACATAGACAGACACACACACATAGACAGATACACACACAGAGACAGACAGACAGACAGACATAGACACACACACACATAGACAGATACACACACAGAGACAGACAGACACACACACACACATAGACAGACACACAGAGACAGACACACACACACATAGACAGACACACACACAGAAACACACACATAGACAGAATCACACACAGAGACAGACACACACATAGACAGACAGACACACACACAGACA